>JAAGNO010001447.1:0-11711 GCA_033439905.1 Ceryle rudis | reverse complement strand
ATTTCTTTTCTAAAGAGTCTCAGAAAAAGCCTGGGAGGCAGAAAAGCTTTCGGCTCGAGAGCCGGGCCGCCGCGGTTCCCGCCGTTGCGGGGGCAGGACCTGGCGGGGCGGAACTCCCGTGTGCGGAACCCCGGCGCCGGCCGCGGGAGGGGCCCGAGCGGCTCAGCCTGTTCCCTCGGGGAGGCGGGGCCGGCCTGTTCCACGCGCTGCCACTGGCGGAAAGATGGCGGCGGTCAAGGGACTGGAGACGGGTCTCAGGGTGGCGGGCGGCGCCGCGGCGCGCCCGGAGCGCTTCCTCAGGTAGTGCGGGGCTGTGGGCTGACCGGGGGCTGGGGAAGCCCCTCGGTGCCGGGCCGTGCGGCTCGGTGCTCTTGCTTAGCCTTGGTACTCTGCGAGGGAGGCAGGCCTCGTGGCAGCGGCCGGCCGGCGCCCCTCACCTACCCCCGGTGCCGCAGAGCTCTCGTTAGGGCACTGAGACCTAGCTGTGGCTCCTGCCACGGCTGCTGCAGTATCCTACTCCTTTCTTCTGCGTTCGGGAGTTAGGAGACGGAGGGTGCTGTTCCCGCCGTGTTATGGCAGAGAGAGAAAACTGGACGAGACTACCCAAATAGAAAAGCTCAGGAGTAAGGCTGTGGAGAAAGGCAATTAGGTTTTTAAAACCAAGGGTCCGTATCTTGGATGTTTGAGGTGTTTAGTGCTGTATTATTTACTTCCCCAGACCATCTGGAATGCTTAAATATGATCAAGATATAATAAGATGTAGCTATACAAGAGTGGAATATTCTGTCCAGGTGCTACTTTATACACAATATATACTGAAGCTGAAAGGCTTAATAATGATGTCTTTATTTCTAGGAATGGTAAGTAGCACTACTCCAGGAGATGTGTAGAAAGTTAAGCAACAGCAGTAATTGTTAAAAGGTGCTATTCTGTAGCACCAAAGTTCTAAGTATCTTTAAGATACCTCTAAAAAGAGTTGCAGTGTAACCATGTGATTAATGTAATGGAAGGTGTAAAATTAACCGAAGATAGTAAATTCTGTGATATAGAAAAAAATAATTAACTGTTGTGCTTTTTAAAGGTCTTAATTCTATTTTTTCTACTCTTAGTGTGCAGGATGGACTGGCTGCTGACTTCAGAGCATTAACAAAGACTCTCTATGATTTGAATAAAACTCTGGGAAGTAAAGTTCGTGGGGGTCCTCTAAAAGAGCTGGTGATAGAAAATTTTGATGAAGAGCAGATTTGGCAACAACTGGAGCTCCAGAACAATGCAGTTCTCGATTTCTTTAAGAAATCCATTGCAAGGGATGCCGAGGATGAAGATCTTTCCCTTCTTTCAGACCAGGAAGAGGATGGCTCTGATGCAGGGACCAGCAGTGACCAGGAGTTGGAAGACGACACAATGGAAGCAGAAACCAAACAGAAGAATGTTTATACAAAAGATAAAGCTAAAGAAAAGCAAAGTAAACTCAGAGAAAGCGTAATGCAGAAATACAGCGATGAGGATTCTGATATTGACTTTGATATTGAAGCACTGGAGCAACAAACTAAAACAGCCAAGGAAACCACATTGAAAAAAATGGGAAGAAAATCTATAGTGGATGACAAGTTTTTCAAGCTGGCTGAGATGGAAGCTTTCTTAGAACATGCAGAGAATGAAAACAGGGAGGAGGAAGATGATATTAATTATTTTGAAGACATCATCTCAGGTGATGAGGAAGAAGAAACTGAAGAAACTAAAGTCAAAGTAAGAATATCAGTAAATGAATTTTCTAATCTCTCTTTTCCTTCAAATCAAGATCCTGATATCCATTAGGGTGACCGTAAATTGTTGAGCTCTGAGTAGAAACTACCAAGTTAAATTTGATTAGATGACTAATGATTACTTCTGAAACTTTAACAATATATTTGATACGAATATCTGGTAATAAGGCATCCTAGTGTAGAAGAACGTATCGTGCTGCTATTCCATTCTTTCTGTAGATTGGTCTTGAGATTGGAAGAGATAATATGTCACAATAAATAAGTGACCTTGCACAATTGCAGAATAGGTGATCCAGCAAATGAAAAGGGTGTATCACTCAGCATCAACATATGTCAATTAGAGATCACTAAGGAGACATGCAGAGTAGAGGGCTTTTGGCACCTTCCTTTTCCGGGGACGTGGCTTTGTAACTCTGATTTAATTAAGGTGCTGAATACTTATTTCAAAAATAGATCTTTTATATTTAATATTACCAGAGATGCTTGCTAGTAAGTAAGAACTATGCCCAGGGTATGAGGGAACATGTACACATTCCAACGAGTAATTGGCAAAATGTACTGCTCTTTCCCTTTTGTATATGTTGAAATTGGAAATGAATTTAAGTGGTATTAGTTTTACTAAGATGCCCTGGCACAGGCTAATGCTTCACTAAACTGAATGACTGTTACCAAAAGAGTGCTATTCTCCAGGTGCTAAAAGACTTTAAAGTACAGGATACCCTTAGACTTCTGTCAGTCTTAACAGTTATGATTTGTTTTGGTTGGTTGGTGTTTATTTGGTTTTGCTTTCTTTGGTGTTTTGGTTTTTTTCCCCTCTCCCCTTCTTAGCCAATGAAAAGTTCTAGAGACTTGACATACGAAGATTTCTTTGATCCAGTCTATGACGATGATTCAGTAGCTGATGTTGAAGATGATCAGGAAAGGGAAGCAGACAGTGCTGTTGAAGAACAGATTGAAGAAAGTATGTCTGAGTAAGTATATACGTTATTGGCAGTTCAAATATCCTTGTAAATTTACACTGGAGTAGAAAATAAACGGTGAATTCCAGGCTCACTTTGGTCATGGTTTACCATTTTCTGTTGCCAGTTGTATGTTCATGATTTGTGTTGTCACCTTATTTAAAAAGTCATTTATTTACTTATCTTTTGAGTCTTATCTCTTGATATTTACTTGAATAAATCATTTAATAGCTGAAACTTCAATTTTTCAGTTATTTTTAATATATTAAAGTTTCCCTAGTGTTCCCTGCCTTTAGGTTTCAATGAAAGCCTGTTGTATTTCTTAACTTGTGGGTTAGTTGTAACAGGTAAACATCTAATGGCTGGAATATCTTTATGTAAAAAATTGTAGAGGCTTTTCTACCTTTATTTTATATAAAATTTTAATGTTACAGGATTGAGGATATGAATGAAATGACGATGGAGAATATGAGAAGTAAAGAAGCCTCTAAAAAAGTTACTTTTAGCTTGCCAGATGATAGTGAAACAGAAGATGTTCCTGATATGCAATTAGAGAAGGGCGTCAATCCCAGTGAAAAAAAGTCTTCTTTTGAGAAAAGACAAGAAAAGGTAATTGGGGCTTTTTGTGTGTTGCTAATACTTTGAAAGAGTGGCCAATTCTTTTTTTATATGTATTTTTTAATGATTGTGTAATTTGTTCAGAGAATGGCAAATAAGAAGCAGCTGTTTACATATTAAGAAAAAAAAAAGTGGCATATCCACATCAGATATATGTGTAATCATTTATTTCCCTACCTTTCTGTGAGGAGTTAAAATTACCTGAAATAACTATTGTTTTCTTGTCTTAACTTCACTTGTGAGCACTATGTTTTAAACTTCTTAGGAAATTGTGTTTTTCAGATGAGCAAAAAAATAAAAAGTTTAGAAGAGGAGTTGTTAGAGGAGAAACCTTGGCAGCTTAAAGGAGAAGTGACTGGGCAAAAACGACCTGAAAACAGCCTCTTGGAGGAAACAGTACTTTTTGACTATGCAGTCCGAATGGGTAAGTAGCAAGAGAGGGCTTTCCTGGAGGCCTGTTGCATACCAGGTTGGGTTGTCTTCACTTTGACCTTGCTGAAAACATCTGTGACTCAAGAGCAGGGGAACAAAACACTGTTAAACTTCTTGGTGTGTTTTTGAGGTTGTGCATTTTCATAGTGGACACTACAGGGTTTTTTTTTTTTGTTGTTCATTTTTAACTTCATTAATTAATGTTCATTAATTCGGTGTCAGATTTAGTAATTTACAAGTTTAATATGATGATTCTCTTCAAGATAGAGGAAAACATTATTTACTGCACCTTCAATTACTTCATTTTAGTGAAGGCCTTGCTTTCTGTTGTTTATTCTTCATAGAACAAAAAGTATTTCTTGCTGGAGAATAAATCTTAAAATTCTTCTCTTTCTCCTCTCAGCACCTGTGATCACAGAAGAAACGACTTTTCAGCTTGAAGATATCATTAAACAAAGAATATTGGATGAGGTTAATATTATCTTACTTGTTCCTCTCTGTTTTGTTCATAGACTCGATTCTCGGGGCACATTCTAAGGATGAGTTTGAAGCTCTTAAAATGTGAGGTGTAGAGTTATCTTAATTTCTGCAGTTGGTTGTTTTATTCTTTTGCCTTGATGAATATGCCTTAGATTTCTAAGGAGCTGTTTTTACATGCCTGTTATGCTAGGCTTTGGTATGCTTTGAAAAAATGAGAGTTTGCAGATGAAACTGTAAGGCGTTTATTTGGAATATAATGGCAGTCTGTACATTTTGTCTAGTACTCTAACTGTAGCACTCTAAGCATTCCGAAAACTAACCAAAACTCAGTTGTTTATTTAATTTTTCTTAAAAGCCACCAATAGAAGATTTGTATTCCGCAGCTTGGAGTGGCTTATTATTAGTTCAATAAAAAACAATTGGCACATGTGGGTGAGCTTATTTAAGTACTTAAGAAAAGTACACATTTGTTACTTGTAATACATTTTTTGCCCTAGTATGCTACGAATAAGCACACAAGCTAGAGCTATAAGCCTACTATTGCTTCAAATTAAAGTGTGAAACTTAGTATGTTGTTGGACTAGAAATATGTTTCTGGACTGGATCTCCAGAGGTCCCTTCCAACCCCTACTGTTAAGTGATTCTATCTTCCTAGGAAGACATACGCATAAGCTAGTTAATGTGTCAGATAAGTAATATGAAAAATATGAAAAATAAGCTGTAGTATCTGATATTTGACTGCAGATGCATTTGGTCATTAATTTATGACTTTCTCAGGCATGGGATGATGTGGTACCAAAAGAAAAACCAAAAGAGGAGGCTTTTGAATACAAGAAACGTATCACTTTGGATCACGAAAAGAGTAAACTGAGTCTTGCTGAGATCTATGAGCAAGAATACATGAAACTTCACCAGGTAATGTGAGCAATACCTTTCCTTTTGGTTTGAAGTTCACACCACATAATCTTCTACAGCACTAATTCTGCTTTCAGCTTTGTGGAAGTACTTCAGTCTTTCTCTGGCTTCATCAGTGAAATGGCTCAGAATTGTATATTGTGTCTTGCTAAAGTAAAATAACTTCATGAGTGGTGTTGCAGTAACATTGCATTATTAATGCAGCAAAAGACTGAAGAGGAAGAAAATCCTGAACACAAAGAAATTCAGGAAATGATGGATTCACTCTTTCTGAAGCTGGACGCACTTTGTAACTTCCACTTCACACCTAAACCAGTAAGTACATGAGGTTCAAAAAGTTGAGGTTTCCCCCCGCTCTTTGAAACTGGATGCTTTACTTTTCATTTTCCAAATTTATTTTAAACTAAACAGTGAGTGCTACAGAGCTTGTTCTTATTCATATTAAATGCACTATAACTGCCTCTAAACAAAACCAAATATTTAGTGTCTTCAGTTAGCTGTAGGCTGATGTGAGATGATGTGCTCAGTCCTGAATATGTTTCCTTATTTCTAGCCTGTGCCAGAGGTTAAAATAGTTTCGAACCTTCCAGCTATAAGTATGGAAGAAGTAGCACCCGTGGCTGTTAGTGATGCTGCTCTCTTGGCACCAGAGGAGATCAAGGTAAGTATAAATTAAAATCATGTGAGGATCTGTATTGTTGATAAAAGGATGCACTGGCTGCTAGATCAGTGGGAGAATTCTGCTCTCTCCCATTCTGGGTTCCTCATGGGGGTTTCTGGGGGGAGGTGGAACTAACTGGAAGTAGGGGAAAGGGCTCAGTGTATTTGGCTACACTAGGCCATAATATTATTGTTCATTTCTGTTCATGACTATTATGTGATGGTAATTATTTGCCCATCATATACATGGATATTTGGACGGGGAAAGCTAAATGACAATATGGAAGAGGAATTAGTGTCTTCCATCAGTTGTACAAATCTCACTTTCCAATTTTTGCCCGTTTTTGGCCTTTGCCTTAACGCAGCATCTCCCTGAGCTAGCTAAACACTTGAGGTAATGGAAATACCAAGAACAGATTTGAGTTCCTGTCAAGTGAGTCTTTCCTTTTGCACACTTTTGGACCTAGAGATCTTGTTCTTTTTAGGAAAAGAACAAAGCTGGTGATGTAAAAACAGATGCAGAAAAGACTCCCACAGACAAAAAACGAGAACGAAGAAAGAAAAAGCTTCGTAAACGTATGAAGCTAAGAGAAAAGGAGAAACGTCAAAAGCTTCTTGAAAAGAAGAAACCAGAACAAGGCACAATACTTAGCAAAAAAGCTGCTGCAGCAAAACTAAAAAGGCTTACAAAGGAAGGCAAAGCATCTCTGCTCAAGGTAAGGCTTTCTTAAGTAGCCCTGTATAACTTGGAGCTTACCAATTAAAGATTTACAAAGTACGGGGTTTGTTTACCTCCCATCCCTCTTGGCACAACTATATCTCCTAATCTTTCTCCATCCCCTCAAAAATACTTGTACACAGGTAGTATATATCTGCTTATCACCCAAATCTTGTTACTTTGTCTGAGCAAATATAAAAGGTAAATGTAGCTGCTGAAAAGAAAGAGGTAGGAAAAAGACATTGAAAGGGCAGATGCATACTCCTTTTTATTTTTGCTCCCCTCTTTCTCCCTCTTCCCACCCTTGCCCCCCCCTTACTATCCCCTCTGTTCTTTTCAACTACAGTTTTTGTGAGGATTGTTCTAATCCATATCTGTAACAGTCTTATGCAAAGTAGTGTTGAATTGCCTCTTCAGTCCTGATTTTGCTAATTATCCCGACAGTGTGGTGTCAGTATAGAGGCCTGAAAAAATACAGCTCTGATTGTACTTTGCAGTGACCCCACTGTTTATAATGCATATTTATCTAGGTGTTGTCTTTAATTATGAATAAATCATACCTAAATAGTTGTTGGAACCTTTAGAAGCTTACTCAGAGTGAGTATGAAATACATTTGGATTTGTAAGCAACTTAATCTTTAGATATGGAAAAATGTATGATACAATTACTTTATATCAAAGTATACTCACAAAGCAGAAATGATTGTTTGAACTAGGTACCACTTTTTTATTTATTTCAAAGCTCACAATGTGGGGTGTGTGCAAGTACTAAGACATACGCTCTTATTTCTTGCATTTGAACTGTCCCACTTGATGAACTGGGACTACTTGTGTGCATAATTGAGGATGAGGTTTCTGTTCAGTGCTTTCAAAGCTTCAGTAACTTTAGCTATTTCAAAATAGAATATCCCTTTTTAACTTTCTACTTACTGTGGAGCCTTCTCTATAATCTCATCAGATTGATGGTGTTTTGCATGCTATAAAACAGTAAACTTGTGTACTACCCAGGATGCCTTATAAATTTTTTAAATCTTTGAAATTTTAAGGGATTAGAAACTATTAGGAAAAATGACTTGATTACTTTTAAAATATTTGTACTTTTTCTAAAGGAGAGCAGAACACAAAATATAGATAAGCAGTTGTAGCTCATGCTATGCAAGGATCTATTCTTAGTGGCTGGTCTTCCCTGCCATGCTAATTGCTTACTGGAAAGCAAATGTACTTTTTTATTTCTTTCGATAGCAGGGGTATAAATATGCAGTGAAGAATACTCTTTGAAAATCATGGAATGGGTTGGAAGGGACCTCTGGGGATCATCAAGCCCACTCCCCTTGCTTAAGCGGGTTCACCTAGAACAGGTTGCACAGGAGCGTGTCCAAGTGGCATTTTAAAGTCTACAGAGAAGGAGACTCCATAGCCTCTCTGGGCAGCCTGTTCCCAGGCTCTGTCACACTCAAAAGAAGTTTTTCTTCACGTTAAGGTGAAACTTGCTGTGTTCTCATTTGTGCCCATTGCCCCTTGTCCTGTCACTGGGCACCACTGAAAAGAAACTGGCCTCATCCCCTTGACACGGTGCCCTTGAGATATTTATAAGCTTTGGTAAGATCCCCTCACGGTCTTCTCCAGGCTAAACAGCCCCAGGTCCCTCAGCCTTTCCCTGTAAGAGAGATGCTCCAGTCCCCTTATCATCTTTGTGGACATCGGTTGGACTCTCTCCAGTAGTTCCATGTCTCTCTTGAACTGGGGAGACCAGAACTGGACACAGTATTCCAGATGTGGCCTCACTAGGGCAGAGTAGAGTTGGAGGAGAACCTCCCTCGATCTGCTGGTCTCACTCTTTATTCAGCAGCAGGCCTGCACTTTCTCTAGTCTTCCTTTTCCTACTGATGTACTTGAAGCCATTCTTGTTGTCTTTTACATCATTTACCAGATTTAATTCCAAGAGGACCTTAGCCTTCCTTGATGCATCCCTGCACACTCTGGCAACTTTCCTATATTCCTCCCAAATTGCCAGTTCCTTTTTCCACATACTGTAAACTTCCTTCTTCCACATGAGTTTTTCCCAGAAGTTCCTTGCTCATCCATGCAGGTCTCTTGTCTTCTTTACTTGATTTTTAACTTACAGGGATACAGCAATCTTGAGGTTGGAGGAAGCGGTGCTTGAATATTAACCAGTTCTATTGCCCACCCCCCCACCTTCTAGAGGCCTAACCCATGGGATTCCTCCAAGCAGATCCTTGAAGAGGTCAGAGTTAGCTTTCCTGAAGTCCCAGGGTTGCAATCCTGTTTATTGCCCTGCTTCTTACTCACATGTTCATGAACTACCGTCTCATGGTTACTGCATCCAAGGCTGCCCCTAAACTTCACATCCCCAACCAGACTTAATTTCTTCATTAGTACAGGGTCCAGTAGCACACCTCTCCTCGTTGGCTCCCCCACCACCTTTGTCAAAATATCAGATGTACTACAGGAGCCTTCTGGACTGTGTGTACCTCACTGTGTTGCCTTCCCAGCAAATATGAGGGTGATTGAAGTCCTCCATGAGCACCAGGGCATGTGATTGTGAGGCCACTTCAGCTGTCTGTTAGAGGGTCGCTCTTCATGATCAGATGGCCCATAGTAAACACCGATAGCAGCATCACTCACATTAGCTTGCCCCTTAATTCTTACCCATAAGCTTTCAGCGTGTTCTTCATCCCTGCCAAGGTAGAGCTCAAAACATTCCCGTTGCTCTCTCCCATAAAGAACAACTCCCACCACCTTGCTTTGCTGGGCTGTCTTTCCTAAAAAGCATTCCAGTCACGTGAGCCATCCCGTCTCTGTAACTGTAGTGAGGTTATGGCCCTGTGCCCACACTGAGATCTCTGTTTTTTTCCTGTCTATTCCCCATGCTGTGTGTGTTTGGTGTACAGACATTCCAGAGACTTAATCGAGCAAGAAGGCTTCCCTGGTGGAGTGCAAGCCACCAGTCATACTCAGCCTTGATATGGTTGGCCTTCTGACTCTCATCTTGGAAGGTGGCTAAGGAGCATTTGTCGCTGTTCTTGTTTGCCTGGCTTATTCCCCAGTTGGATGGGATGGCGTGAGTGTTGCCATCTTGGACCCCACAATCCAAATCCTTGAATTTAAAGCCTGCCTCACCAAGTTGGCCAGCCTGTGTCCCAAGGTTTTCTTGCCTCTTTGAGACAGGTGTATCCCATCCCTCCTAACAGGTTGTAGTCATCAAAGAATATCCATTGTCATAAACCCCAAAACCCTTGTGACAGCACCATCCATGGCGCCAGGAGTTGATAATCATTGTATCTCTATTTCTGGATGCACCCTCTCCTCTAATTGCTACAATGTAGGAAAAGATAGCTTGGGCACCAGTGTTTTCCACTTAGGGCTTTCTAGTTTTCCTTGATTCTGCCCAGGTTCTGGCTCACAGCATCAATCATGCCCCCATGGAAGAGTAACAGTGGGTAGCAGTCAGTGCTCTTGACAGGTTGTGGCATTCTCTCAGCCATGTCTTGGACCTTAGCTCCTGGGAGGCAGCACACCTCTCATCACTCCCTGTCAGGCTGGCAGAGGGACACCTCAGTGCCCTCTAACAGAGTCACCTGCTACAAGCACACATCATTTCTTTTTATGGTATCTACTGTATGCTGCTGGTGAAGCTTCTCTGTGTAGAGTTTGCTCACGGGTGTCTACAGGTGTTAAACCTTCACTTGGTTTTGGTGGTGATGTTAGAGGGTGCAGGATGAAGTAGAGTCCTGCTTTTTTGGGTAACCAGCATCCAAAGTGCCTCTTTGTCAGTAGTGTCCGCTACAGGAACATGGTTTTGAAACCATCTATCTCTGTCTTGGCTCTTATGAATGGTTCTTGCAACTCAGCCACTTGATGTAACATTGTCAACCTCTGCACACCTTTTGCAAGTATTCTTCTCCTGATATAATCAGGAGAAGGGGCTAGACACTCGCTGCCTGTACAACCCGCCACTTGTACTGAAGTATCTGTCTTGTCCAGGTCCACCTGAGCAACTCTGTCAGACTTCTCAGGGGTTTTCTCCATAGGAGTACTGGTTTTAGCTTGGGTGAGGGCCCTATTTTATCAGAGATCTAGAGCACTTCATGGGGTTGCTGTGGACCTAAGAGTAGGATGCAGGGTCAGTCAATTACCAGATTATTTTTTCTTAAGTCAAATACCATTATGTGTGAGTAACTAGCAAGTGCTGTAATGGCACCGTTTGTACATTTCTCGGCTGTAATGAATACTTTGTCTGTTGACAGGATGAAGGCAAAGACAAGGTCTTGAAGTCGTCCCAGGCGTTCTTTTCTCAACTACAAGATCAAGTAAAAATGCAAATCAAAGATGCAAACAAATTAAAGAAGAAACAGAAGAAGCAGAAAACCCTCTCTGTTCATAAACTGAAATTGTAATTCACATTTTTATAGTTTTTGCATCTTGTATATATTAAAATGTTTCTACCTGAATGCTGAATTTGAGTAGATTTTAGTCAGTGCTGATCTTTAGGATGTTCTGTGAACTTTAAAGGTGATAAAAAGACACTGTCCTTTAGATTTTACTTTTACTTTCTACCATGGCACTCCTGATTCTGTCTTTGATTCCTAGAAGAGAGCTTCTTCCCCTGGGAGATACATAACCATATATACAAATATCAAGAACAGTTGATATTTGTGCTTTGTTCAGTTTCTTTACCGTCCATAGCTTTTGTGTGCGCTGCTGTAACGGCTCTGTCGGCATTGCAGGAATGACTGCCTTTAGTGAAGGCGTTGCCCTGGCACTCTACATTGGAAGCTACCTCTCGAAATCATGATTATCAAACAGGGAGGACACAGAAGCGTTTTAAGGGTGGGCTAATTCTAAGTACTTGCAGGGTCTTTCTCAAGGTGGAAGTACTTCAGTAGCTGCTCTTTCCTTAGCTTCTAAGTTGGCACATTTTGGTCACGGTGCGGTGCCCAGGCTCAGCAATCTGCTCCCCGGGCCTGCCCGCAGCCATCGGCGATGGATTGCGCCGGCCTGGTGCCGCCCTGGGGGGCGGGGCCCTGGCGCCCGCCTCCTGCGCAGCAGCAGCTGGCGCGGCAGCGCCGCACGGCCCCCGGGCCGGCCGCGGCGGAGGGACTCTCGGTGCGGCGCCGGTCCGTGCAGAAAGCCCGCCCTGGG
>JAAGNO010001446.1:11731-42196 GCA_033439905.1 Ceryle rudis | reverse complement strand
GCCTGTGGTAGGAGGGGCCTGTCCGCCGGGGAACGCCTTTGCCCATGCTCAGTGATGACGGACCACTCCACAACGCCTGGGGCATTCTTGAGCAGACGGCACCTGCTGCTGACGATAGTGGCTTCTTCCTACCCTAGTCTTGACTACAAAAAAACCAAACTAAGAACCACCACCCCCTTCTTCCTCTTCCCTGCATATGCCATGCTGGGAAAGCAGGCTAGAGGCTAAGACATTGCTCATCTCCAACATCCTAGCTAACCCCTTTGTGACTTTGTAAAAAAAAAAAAAAATAAGTCAAAAACCTTGACTTAAAATGTAAAAAAGAAGAATACATTGTACCAAAAAACAGAATTCAGATTGAAAACTTTTAATTCTGTATCTCTGGCATTTAGTTACTCAGCAATTAGTGTTAAAAGGTGATTCAGCAGTTTGTCAAAAAAAAATCTTAACACTTTAGAGGGGCCCTTTTCATGTCCAATGTCTTCCTCCAGAGCTAAGGATCTTCTAAAGCTCACTTTGCTGCTGCTGCCCCCACCCCACCCTGCTTTGTCCAACTAACTAAGCTAGAACACAGTAAAATAGCCCCATAGGATTAATGGGGGGAAGCTGTCTTTCTACTTCTAATTTGCAGTCTCTAGTCTCAAGCCCCATAAGCCAAAAGAAAGAAGCAACTCCATAGAGCACAACTTTGGTTGTGCAGCCATAAGTGGCTCTCAAAGCTTTCTTTGACAGGATAAACCTTAGATTCAGCATTAAACCATCTCTTCACGCTCTCCTTCGGGAAAGCTGTGGTGACACTTCACTCTGTTACTCCAAGCAGCATACGCACAGAGGTGAAGAGGGTATTGAATAAGGGAAAAAACTTTGATTTAGATTTCCTTTAGTAGTGAAGAGGAGCCCTGTACCAGGGCTAGGAACAGAAGCATGCTTCTTATTTCACAATAGCATCTGTGTCAGACTGAGCTGTAAACTTTGTCTTGGTGGCAATGCTTTATCTACCCAGGATCTGATAAAACTGCATCTGAGATCTCTCATATCATACCCCTCATTGCAGCCAGATTCATGGTATAGGGGAGAAGGGGAGGAATGATGACAGAGGAAGGACAAACACTGCCACCTAAAAGCAGGATAAGAGTTTAAAAAACCTCCCGATTTCACTCAAAATTTATGATAAGAACACTGTTAGAAACCATGCTGAAAACAAAAAAAGATATATATTTAAGAATACTGATGGAGCAAATTACATACAACAGCATCCCTTTCTTAAAGATATTGGGCAAAAGCTTACACAAATATCAGACCAAAGCAGAAAACTGCCTTCCAAAAGTAGAGTGTCAATAACCAGCATTTATCCTCTATTTAGTATGTTCACAGCAGTGGAGTTTTACAGCTTGTCAGAGTTACAAAATTACACCTGGACGTGTCAGTCAGCAGCATCTTTCCTTGATAAACAACCACTTCACTGAGTTGAAATGCAGAAATATTTATTTTGGTTTCCTTCATTGGTTTTGAAAATTGTTTTGGTTTTATAAAACATAGAAATAGCCAACACTAAGCAAACATTTGAATTCCAATGTAACAAACTACTGCTCTAACAGTTGACTCAGGTTTGTGTACCTTAATTGCACACATGTATGAAATTATGCTACAGAGTAGTGCATTACAATCACACACATCTTAGTGCAAACCTTGTTGTGCTTGTATTTTACATATATCCATGTTTTCAAAAAACAGCAATGAATGCTAATGCAAAACCAACTCTGTTAAGGATAGCAAAAGACTTATGCTGTAATAAGGCTTGTTTCTGATTTCTCAAACAAAAGGTAACTAGTTTTGTAATTTATCTGGGAATTAGGTTTTATCCCTGAACAAATACTTACCCCATGCCAACACACCGTTCTGTCAGCACATATAAATACTTCCAATTGCTGCAAAGCATCAGGCAAAAAAAAACTTTCTACCTGACCTATTTTGCTATTCAGTGAAAAATACTCAGTGGCTCACACAAAGCACAGAAAACTGAGAGGTTATGTCAGAAGCATTTCCACTTAGAGGACCTGGCACATTTAAAAAAAAAATGCATTTTAAATACACATTTACTGCAGGGAAACAAGTGGCTAGGTACAGGTGTGGTGTTTACCCAACTGCTAGCATAGCACAGCCTCCCGAATGGTTTTGGTTTGGGGTTTCTAGTGTTGTTACCAGCGTTAAGATCTGTTTGCTTACGGGGCTGGCATTACTCCAGATGTGCTAATGTGGCAGAGGCTACACTTGCCGGATTAACTGCATCCAGACATCCAGTGCAGAACCACCACCAAATGCAGACTTACTGAGGAACTTCTATTCATCAGTCTCCTTTGTGTGGAGTTATAAAAGTACACCTTAGAATTGGTTGCAGATACTGAAGGGGAAAGAAAAAAAATTAAAACCAACAAAACAAAACAGAACAAAAAACCCTAACAACACACCCAAAACAATCAGCTGCCTTGCCCCAGTTAGTAGTACTAGGACGAATGCAAGACATGATACCATCTATACAACTGTAAAGGTCTGGGTTGGTTTTTTTGGTGGTTGATTTTTTTTTTTTTTTTTTTAAGAGATGAAGTAGTCTTTCTGAGGATGCAAGATACTTAGAGGCATTTTCAAACCTGCCAAATCCTTTGTGGAATTGACAACTGCAAAATACACTGCAGACAGCAAACATGCTGGCACTAAGAAAACCTTAGCTCCTTGGTGAAAGACAGTCCCATTTTTGGCCAAGGAAGTCTTAAATAACTTACATATAGTTACCATTTATAGTTAAGGCTCTTTTTGGAAATCGTAGGTCACCATAAAAACAGTATGCAACACGACTTGACAGTAAGGCAGTGTTCCATTTCTTCAATGTTCCTATGGCAAGTACCCATTTTTGTACAAGTTAGTTAATGATTGCACAGTTTCCTTCCCTATGTTTGCTGTAGTCAAATTACAGATATGAAGGCCAACAGCAGACAGACGTGTGCCACTTTCCTCATTCTGTTCTCAGTTACATTTTGGCATTAGCATACAGTTCATCTATCTGTGACTGGAAATATTTTCTCAGTTCTGGTCTCTTCGCCTTTAGTGTTGGTGTCAGCAGGCCATTTTCAATAGAAAACATTTCGCTGTGCAGGACAATGTCTTTGACCTGGAAAGGAAACAGTTACTAGCCAAGCTGCATTCCTTGAAATAGACCCAACTATTAAACATTGCCCAGACATCATAACAAAGCCCATCACTTAAAAGTTTTCCAGATGCAAATTAAAAGCAGTTTGACAGACTGATTATATTGGTGTTGAGAAGTTTAAAAAAAATTAGGTGTTCAGTTCAGTTCTCACAAGTGTCTTACCTGTTCAAATGACTTCAAACCCGATTCTTTCCCAACCTTCACCATGTCTTCCAGAATGTGTTTTTTGACATCCTGTGGATACAGGAATATATTGTATAGGTCAAAAAAGTTGACGCAGAATAGTTAACTATTTAGTTAACCTATGACTCACCTTGTTTTTGCATAGTTCTTCATATGAGCCTTCAAGTCCCTTTTTCTTGGCCCAGCTGCGTAAAGTCTCAGGATCAGGTACCACAACAGCAACTAAGAAAGCCTAAAAAGGAATTTCTTTCTAAGCTTCATTTCTTTTGAAGTCAACACTTCAGTTCCTACACATCTCTTACTTGTTAGTGTCAGGTTTTGGACAGCATTTCTGATCCTGCTGTAAAGTCAGCAGCTTTCTGCTACTTGAACACAGAAGTACAGTTCAGAAGCTCACGCTTAAGAGCATTAATCTTAAGACCCACATTTCAGTTCACACTTGCAAAAACCGGGACATCTTGGGTTTTGGTTTGTCTTTTGTTTGTTTTATTTTGGTTTACTTTATTTTCCCTGCACACTTAGCAACTTATACACAGTCATTAATACTCAAATTAATCCAGCTCCACTACCTGGTCTGAAACTAAATCCAGAAACAAGCTATGTAACTGTTGGAGTGGACTCCATTCAGAACCAAAACATAGAAGAAAAAAAAAATTTCAAGTCCCAAAGTCTGAGGGGGGGGAAGGGAAGAAAGGAAGACTCCTTCCTTTCCTGCAGTCTCCTCCTGCGTTCATTTTTGAAGTTACGTGAAGAGTGCTTACCTGCAAGCTCTCTCCATGGACAAAGACCTGAGCAAGTGCTTCACATCTCAGATAGACATTTTCTATTTTCTCTGGTGCTATGTACTCCCCCTGGGCTAGTTTAAATATGTGTTTTTTCCGGTCAATGATCTTCAATGTACCATTCTGTTGACAGAAATAACTTCCACTCAGAAGAGGCACTTCAAGTGAAACCAGTTTACACAGCTTAAGCCTGCCACAGTAATACAGTAAAATAGTACTAGAGCCAGAGTTTTGTCAGACTAATGTTAGAAGAAAACAGTCTCTGCACCTATCTAACCCAAACCCAGGAAAGCCTCAGGATTCACACTGCTGATACTTTCGCCCCCAGCCGACAGATCTATGTGAAACACTCAACCTCTTCCTAAAATTACTTGTCTTTCACTTAATTGATTGCATTCAATATTCTTTGTTAAATTGCTGCCAATAGCTACAGAAGTATACTTCAACTATATATAAAAAAGTTAACTTACTGGTAGCCATTTCCCAATATCTCCTGTATGAAGCCAGCCATCTTTGTCCAGAGCTTCTGCTGTTTTTTCTGGATCTTTCAAATAGCCACGAAATACACTTGGCCCTTTTACACACACCTGAAAAGAGCCATTTGTTAATGCACGCTACTAGAAAGGCAAGGTAAAAACCACTTTGCAAGGAATGCTCTCTCGAATTGTTCTCAATAAGCACCCCTAAAAAGGCAAGATTAAGTTTATGCTATGGTACAGAAATCTGTTTATGGTTTTTAGCAACCAAACATTTTTCCATTAGTATAAAGTATAAGCAGCAGCAACTGGGAGCATCTGTTCTCTTCCAGTCTAGCAGCAGTGTTCCTACCTGTCATTTGACTAATCTGACTTTACCAGAAGAAATGCATTTTTATTTATCCGGAGAAATTCTACTGGATCCAGAAGCATTACGCCTCAGCCTGGCGATGTATTTGGTTCAGTTTTGACAAGCAGCGGGGTCACTGTGCTAACACTTGTTATAAAAAGGCTGCATATCAAGCAAATAATGTTTGTTGTCCAAAAGTAAACCAGTTAATACTTAGAGCTTAGAGCCTTCAAGACTTCTCCATAAAGGAAACCTGCAATTTCTTTAAACTGAAGGTTGTCTAGATCTGTGTACCAAGTAAAAAACCACAAACAGTAACTCTGGGGGGTAACTGTATGCATGGGCATTATCTGTATCAAAAACATCCTTACCACATATGAGAAAAGAACCAACAAGATAAAAGGTTTATAGGTGAAGAGGTTGCCAGAGAATCAGGTCAGACCTTAGAAGCTACCAATTAATTGGTAAAGTATATGTCAGTAAGAGAACATAAAAGTAAAGCAACTAGTCAGGAACACGGACTAGAGCCTGAAGTACCCAGATTTAAGTATTTTCTTCCCAGTATAACATCCAAGTTGTGCAAGCTTTCTTTGGTGGAGAGAGGACACAGAGGATAGGACTCCTGTCATTTAAGGATCAGCAGAGCTATTAACATACCTCCTTAGAAATGAGAAAGGGGAGATAGGCAAGATAAACAAGACTGAATTAAAACAAAGATGCCCACTGCACACAACTGTTGGGGAATCAGGAGTCCAAAAACCCTGAAAGGGCTACACAAGAGGCCTCAGAAGCAACAAAGGATTCAAACCATCATACCATCTTGGGAGTGGCTTGGCATGCATGGATGACAGGAGACAAGGGTCTGATATGGGCAATAGTATTGGGGCTCTAGAACAAGTCTAGAAGAACAGGATAGAAAAAACAGGTTTAAGTTGATGCCAAATGGATAATAACTATCAATACAGCCTGATAAAATGCTAGGTCAACCATTAGTCTAGAGAATTAGTACAGTTATGAAATGGGCAAGGAACTGGCTAAAGAAGCTTCATGCACTAATAAATTCTCAGACTAGAAGAAATTACTAATGTAGTTCAGAGTCCAATTCTCGGAAAACTCATCCCATCCCAAGTATTTTCACTGCTTACCTCAGCATAAAATATAGGTATAGAGCATAATGAACAGGAGACGTTGTCAGTAGGAGAGAGATCAGAGATTAGTGAGGGTTCTGATGACCTTGTAGAGAGAATACCAAACACTCGTGACCAAACCAAGATCATGTTTTAAGAACCAAGTCAGTTCTGCTATAACACAGACCTTATCTGGAAGGATAACTGAAAATGTGTAGATTTAGATTAGATATTAGATTAAATTCTTTACTGTGAGAGTGGTGGGACAAGGTGCTCAGAGAGACTGTGGATGCCCCCTCCACAGAAGTGTTCAAGGCCAGGCTGAATGGGGCTTTGAGCAACCTCATGTAGTGGAAGGCGTCCCTGCCCGTGGCAGAGGGGTTGGAACTAGACAATCTTTAAGATTCCTTCTAACATAAACCATGTTATGATTCTGAGTAGAGGGGAAAACTCTCAATGCACCAGTCGAGTCAAATGCTGACTACTCATGTGTTTCATTTTTCACAGCTCCTACAATCACAGGATGGCAGTAGGTGACCTTTTGCAGTAAAGATAGCAAACTGTTTCTCTGTATCCAGCTAGCTGGCACTATGACCTCATCTGCATGTGAGCATATCTAATTCAATACACAAATTTATTCTTCTTGAACATGGATAACTGGCAAAAGTGAAAAGCAAGGCTGACAGAACAGAGAATATTCAAAGTTTCCTGGTCCTCCTTTCTGAGAGTAAAGTTTAATCCACCTGAAGAACAGATAGTGAAGATGATCTGTTTTAGGCAAAGGATGTGAACCAGTTCTATAGCTATGAGATTCAGGTTCTCTGAACCAAGTTGCCACACTTAAGTTCAGAATAGTATACACCAAGGAAGTTAAGACTGAATGACTAAGATGGTGCCCGGTATATTAAGGGGCTACAGTATTTATTCAAGTCTAAAGTAACACCTAACAACGAACTTCCACATTAAGTGCAAGGAACACATTTTTAGAAGTTTTTTTTTTTTAATCTACTTAGTTTTCTCATTATCAGTTCCTCTAGCAGACAGAGCTTTAAAAGCATATTTAAAGTGAAACAAAAAATTGTTGATGAAGACTAAACATGGTGTCATATGCAAGAAGAAAAGAATCTTTATTTGCTCTCCACTTGTGAGGTTTCCCACCACCAAGCCCAACTAAATCCTTAAGTATTGCTAGGAACTGAAGCCCAATGATTTGTCTCTAGTCACACACAAGTGACAACCAAAGCAAAGATTCTAATTGTTTGCAGATTAGTTACTTCCTTAAGCTACTTTTTATTCATTCAGTTGTCTCCACCCAACTGTCCCCAAGGCCTCTCCAAAGCATATACCACAGTTAGTACACCATAGTTAATTTGCTTCCAGAGCTTGGGGAAAATAAAGTACTACATGGATGTGTTCAAAGTATATTTTACTTGGAAAAAACATTGAAAGAGAGCATGTAGCATTACATATAAAGCTGAGTCCGCAAAATGCAATTTGTAAAACATACAGATTCGATTTGTGCAGGCTGCAGAAAACGTGTTCAGAAGACTGTGCAGGCAGTTGCCACAAATCATCAACAGCCTCCATGTCATTTTATCTCCATTTCTCTCAAGTGTTCCAAACACTTTACCTCATCTCACACATCACAAGCTAGGTAACAAGCTACAAGTATGAGCTGTTCTCCAGCACCTTTCTGAAAAGCTCTGGCAGCAGAGGGTGGGGAGAAGCCCTCTGCTAGTCTTCTACTGAAGGATAAATGCAGTAGGAGATCATCAGCTTCTCAGTTATCCCTCAGCTGGAAGATGGCATGTTGGTCACACAACCATAAACACATGGTGGGATAACAGATTGCTATAAGCTGCCTTGTCTCTTCTCCAATATATTTTCTGTTTCACATCTGTGAATCATTAGCTGACACTGCGTGCAGGTAAGGTAGGCATCATTGATTTTCAGTAGCACACCACGTTTAGTACTTTTGCTGAACTTAGCTATTTCAGGAACAAAACATTTTCCAAGATTTCTTATGAGGCTCACATTGACCTTTTGTAATTACTTACCTCACCCTCTCCTTTTGAAGCCAAGTAATTCATTTCTTGTACATCAACAAGCTTGATGATACTGCACGGCAGGGGTGCTCCAACATGACCTATTAAATAAAGTAACACTTCAATAGCCTGAACCACTTTTTAGTCAGGTTCTTAAAGCCTTAAAAGTAAGCTGGTTACATGTAAAGATGGAGAACTGATTTCTGGCAAAGTACTACACCAATACCAGTATAGTAATAGATTAAATTTGCTGGGATGGAAACATTACATTCTCAGATAGCCCTAGAATGTTACAAGCTGAACCATGTACTCAGGCTTGTTTTTTCTTGTAAATCAGGATCCTCAGTCCATGGGCATAATTAAGTAGAAGTGCCACTAGAGTGTCAATTATCAGTATTATTTCAGTTAGAGAGCTAGAGATGTAGCAGCTAAAGGAAATACAGACTGTTCCAATGCCAAAAATGCCATTTTGGTTTCCAGCACTGTTTATACACAGCAGATACCTATTCTGTAAAAGTTAGGCAGCTTAATACTATGACCTCCCCTTTCCTAAACGGACTTCAATTTACAAGGACAAAAATGTTAGAAGTTTGAATTACTGAACATTCCTAGCTATTTAGGGACAGGAACTTCAAGTGATCTGTTCAGAACTTTTACTTTACTTGAAGAAAATCAGAACTTTGTGATTGCTTAGTCTTCAGTAAAACTATGTTATCAGGGACCTCTGTAGCATCCTGCAATTTAACACAGGCAGACCATTAAACACCATACCTGCTGTCCAGTCACCAGGCAGTGACAGTGAGCATCCAGCTGTGCATTCAGTCTGTCCATAACCTTCATAAAACTAGAATGTGAAACCAAAATTATTTACAACTCTTATTTTAAGATGTTTCTTTATTTAAATATTTTCCTTCTTTCTAGTTTAAATTTGAGTCTAGCAAAATTCCCTGCCTCTTCTAAAAAGATTATTGCTATTAGTTTTATCATAACACAATTTTAAGTGCTAATATTCCACCATCAATTTCAATATTTACTCAAAGTTTCACTCCATTTCACATGCTATGTTACACCTCTATAGATGAAAACAGAGGGCAGAGGGAGCAAGAGGAAGAAGGTAAGAACAGCAGTACTAGCGATGACTTCATTCACATCATTAAGGACAGGTTTGTCCAAGAGAGCCAGGAATGGAATCCCTATAATCAGAGCTGTGATGGGGTATTCTATACAAGACAGGCTTTCCTTTTCTGCGCAGAATGTATTGCTACACCAGCACGCTATTGAAGGACTTCAAGAAGTCACAGAAGCCTCAGATTTTAGACTGTTTTCTATCCTTGAAATTTCATTTGTTCCATCCTGTGTTATTGTTATTCAGATTTTACCTCAAAAAGCATATACTTTGAAGTAGCTCTGAAGAAAAATGTAGTGTGTGCAATCTGATTCTCCCAGTCTCAGCTTCAAAACAACATCACTACAATATCATCAGTTGCCTAGATTCTCTACAGTAGTTATGAATACTTCTGTAAGCAAAGCAAGCCCCAAAAAACTTAATACAAGAACATCAATTATTGCTTACAGCAGGCTCCCCCTCACCCCAGATCTTTTCCTTAAGACAGTTCAGGCAATTACTTCAGTTGTAACAGACTTTGGGATGAATACAGAAATCTTAGGGGACTGAGAAAACTCTGGAAAGGAGTACACACTTGTGTAGTCCCCAAGAAAAATGCCAAAAAGTTATCCACATAATTAGACTAACAGAACTGCTCTAACATCAAAACTGGAACGAAGCATTAAAATCTGTTTTAGGATTGAGGCCAGGAAACTCACCTGACATCCAAGAGCTGTTCTCAGAAAGGTCAGTACACTTGCAGATACAGGTGCTGCTCCTGTAATCATCAGCTTCACTTTTCCTCCCAAACTTGCCTACAACAGACACAAGATACTGTAGACACCAAAAGCCTTTGAGAGATTTCCATGGTCTCTGTTCCATCCTCAGTCACTATTCACCTATAGCACCATCCACCCATGTTAGAGATTAGTCTCCTATTGAAAACACAGCAAGACAGACGGCTTGCAATCTCATTAATGGCTGGAAGAAACGGTACCTCAAACATATGGTATCTACAAAGACTATCGTATGGTGTCACTGCAGTGCAGACTCTACCAAAAGTCTGAAGAGCTTAAGTCATGGCCTTACAAGGCAAGTAAAAATAAAGCCATTGCTGTATCAGCTCCTCCTGCCTCCTGAATGCTATAAAAAGCAGCCAAAGGAGCATGTTGTACAACCAAGGTTAAGGCCATAGCAAGTGAGTGCCAGATATAATAGCAGGCATAACTTACTAGTTACCAACAGCAAGGAGACAATAGGAGCTACAGGTGACACTGTGCCATATTTGGCATTCCTCCTTCAGAAGGACACTGTTTGCTTTCAAAGTGATGAGAGAGGCACCAGACTGTTTTTAGGTAACTTTGCTAGTACAGTTAGCTGATACTATTAGAACAAAAGGTATTGAAAAAAAATGAAGTTGACAATAAAAATACAGCTTTGATTTTTATTCTGAGTAGCCAGGTAGTCTTTAACCAGTGATGAAAGCCACATCAGATTATAACCATTCATATGAAATTCGGCAATTGCAAACTTAAGACTCAAAAGTTTTCAAGCCTACCTGGATTTTGCGGAAGATGACTTTATCCCAGAAACTGTTATTTCTAACTATACCACTTCTGAGTTCTGCTTCTTTCCTCTTGGAAGCAAAATCCAGCATCCACCTCTTTAATGAAGTATCTGCCTGTGCAAAAATCTAATACAAAAATGATCTGTGGTTAGAAGCCTCAGAGTAACATTCTTTTTCTTACAGAAGCATGCATAGAGACTCTTAACAGTGAAAAAGTTAAACAACCTTTACTGGTAGGCATCTTAATTCTAGTAAGAAATGTGGATTTTGATTTTTGCATCTACCTCAGTTCAAGAGATGTCCACCTAAATTAGCATTTAATTCTTGCTTTCCAAACTGTGTGATGCTGTTTCAATGTATAGCTTCTTCATTAAAGTGAATTAAAATAGATGTTTTACTTTTCCAGTATGATCAAAATTCGAGTTGAGTATAGTCCTCAGCATACAGTGAAAAGCACACCATCATCGTATGTAAAGTAGCACAGGGTTTTTGAGGAGATGCAGGTCCCTTCAGAAATATGAAATGGACATTTGTCTTGCATGCTTAAACTTGATTTTTAGATTACTTTTCAAGGCTCCCTCTAGTTGTTCTCAGGAAGCCACAGAGCAGGCTCAGTAGCAGACCACAGATTAGTATATTCACTTGGAGAGCAGCTCTTCAGCATTACAGCTCCCTCTGCCATACCAGTTTCCACTTGTTAGCCTCCCATGTTAGATTACTGTAAGGCTGGGCAAGGTTGAAACAGTGCTATGGAAGTGTTAAAGCCTCAGGGCACTAGAGTTAACAAGCAAGAGGACATCATGAAAGCAGAAGAGTCCCAATCTTTGGCTCTGCTCCTCCAATTCCAGTACAGAATGCACAAGCAGAACGAGGGGCTACATTTTAAGCACGACAGGCTGATCTCAGGATTTCCTCCCCTTCAAATAGATCAGACTTGCACTATTTGTTCCTGGGGCCAAACAGAATCTTGTATTACTTGCTGTTCCTCTAATGTCACTATTAGAGCACTGTACTGGCTAGGACAGCCTAGACAGCTCTGCCATTTCTTCAGGAGTCACAGGACTTACTATATACTATATCCTTCAGCTCTCTGATTGTATCCTAGATGAGTCAGTCATCCACATCCACAAGGATGATTTAAAAATAAATCAAGAAAGTCTACTTCTGAATTCCCATCTCATATGACCCTGAGCAGGCAAGTAGCGTGCACAGGAGAGACAGGGCTGCTGATACACCTTCTCCCCAGCACTCCCAACTGGTTGGTTTATAGCTCTCCCTGCTAGAGCATTGGCTGCTGCATAGGAAAATCTTGTACGCGTCCGTGCAAACACAGGCAAACACCTGACCTTGGTTTGCAAATTCCACTCCATGAGTCAGATGCTAAAAATGTGGCATGCAGATGCTGAGCCTCATATTCATGCTGCAGACTGGACTTAAATAACTTGCTCAGAGCAAAACGGTAAGTCATTAATCAAGCTATAGAGAACCAAGTCCCCTAGTCAGACTTTTCAACACTAACATTTGCTGCCTGAAAGTGTTTTAATTCAACCAGTATTACTCCCTCCACTTTCATCTCGGAGATACATAGACTTCTTAGCATGCCAATTTAACATCCAAGAGCACAACAGTTACTCCTACCCTGGTAGCACAAACTTCATGAAGTCTCTTAAAACCCTACACAGGTCTAGATTCATGCCTATAGACTTACCTTATCAAACATTCTGTTCAACAGTCTTGGTACTACAGGAAATACAGTTGGCTGCAGTGCTTTTAGGTCATCCATAAGTAGCCTGATATCCCCTTGAAAGAATCCTATCCGAGCACCGTGGCACAGAACCACACACTGTTAAGAAAAAAGTAAACACTCTGAAAACGCAGGATGTATGTAGCTGTATACATCTAACAGTTCTATGTAGAATGGACTGTGTGGATTCTGCATTAAATACTCTCAGCTTCTGGAGTAATTCTACAGCATTCTCAGGCTATAGGATGGGACTAGAAAAACTGAATAGAAAGACATGCCTAGCACACACTGGCCAAGGACTGCAGTAGAATAAGATACAGAACAAAAGCCTTTATCCAAAAAGAGCAGTTGCCAGCAACACAGAGGCAGCAAAAGACTGAAAAGTAGAACTTCTCTATTTCAAGTATTTTACAAGCTTTTTAAAAAATACTAGACTTTTGTTTCTTCCTTGCAATATACTAAGAAATTCTGCATTTAAAGTCAGCACATGCTATTTACTGGTCCAGCAGCAGTTTCTGCCTTATGATACTTGATTTCCAGTCTCTTAAACTCAGGCTTTTCCTCCCTGTTTCACAAGACTGATGCAAAGAGGCTTTGCTCTTAGGTTATCAAGATGCTCTTTAGAAGACTCTAGGAGAGCTACTGCTTCTTTGTGCATCACTTCAGACCTACACGAAGGAATGCAGGCTTAATCCCATTGTGCTCCATATTCTCTGTGAAGAGTCTAGAAGCCCCACCCTCCGCACCTATATACACACCACCTTTTTCTCCTATTTTTTGTATTTCTTCTTTAACATCTCCACTTTTCTTGTATTTATCTATACCTACTTGCTTTTATTTCTTCTGCTTCCCCTGTTATACCTGTTCTTTCATCACCTGCCATCCAGTCTCATCTTTTCTGCACAAGACATGCTAAAGTGTCACTTCTCCCTCCACCCGTGTTTTGCTCCCATCTGCTAAAAAGCAGTAAACACATCAGTCTAAATGGGCTGAGCAGCAGCTGCCTTTGCTAGGTGGGAACACGTTTGTCCAGTCAAATTCACTGACCCTCTAACTTTCCTAGGAAGCCAGAAATCAAACATTAACTTTACAACAGGGGTAGTACTCTAAAGATTATTTCTCAGAGCCTGTGTTCACACCTACTCCAAACAGCAACAAATCTTTTCTGCTTTCCACCTAAAGCATTCTTCCTTAATCTCCTTATGCAAATATACAAATAATCACCTACTTTGTAAAGACTTGAAACAGCGGAAGAATACTGAGATACAAACACTTTCTTTGCATTTTATCCTTTGGAACACAAGTTCACATTAAGAGCAGAGCTGTTACCTACAGAGCTTGTACCTCCTGGTGCAAGACAGCCATCAGTAAAACAGACGCAGAGGTATAAGTAATGAAATAAGTAGTAGTGTTCATATGTTTGAATGATATAAAAGTTATGTAGCTATAACCAGGTGTGCTAGCTTTACAAATTGCCTAGCACCCTTTTCTGCAAAGAACTGGAATAAAGCAAACATCTTGATCGTGTGTGTTTAGGCAGTGCACACCAGGTAAAGAACCCAAGTTTGGGACAACACCCTCAAAACTGAAGCCCCAGGTTTTGCTATGCAGTAAAATAAGTTAACCTCAAAGTCTTTCATCAAATGGCATTAAAGGCCATTTTAATTTCCTGGAAGAGAACTCCACTGAAACAAAATCCCTTCCTTTTTATTGCAGTTTCCTAGAAGCAATAGTAAGTTTAACCATTTTCAAATTAGGTTTGTGTAAGCAAGCAGGATGCCAACATAAATTAAATTATTCATGTTTACAGGCTAGAAAATTCCATGCACTGATGGTATTACAGGGAATTTGTAGGCAGTGTACATGTGCTAAGGGATTGTCTCATGTTCTAGAGAACAAGCTTATTAACCCTAGTTCTAAGGTTAATGTTTACATTTCAGCAGAAAAACCAGTTGTCTAGTACTTACTGGGCATTGCTCACCTGAACCTTATTTCAAGCTTTCATACACTTGTGCAAGAGTCAAAAAGGAATGGCATGTATCACTGGGATTCAAGAGACGGGCATTCGGTAAGAAAAGCAAGTTTCTCAATACTTCAATACAACAAACAAACAGATGCTTACCTCAACGATTCTCTCAAACATATGAGCCAAGGGCAGGAATGATATGAGAGTGTCATCAGGGGAAGGCATATATGTTTTCTGAAAGCATTGGTAAAATTAAGTTTAATTCTCATTGATTCTCCATTTTGCCCAAGTTAAACCCAACCCTGAAATCTAGCGTCTAAACTACAACACAGCCCTCACATCAGGATTGTCTGTAATGAAGCTGCACTGTCTTTAAGATTACAGTAATGACTTCTAGCATGAGCAAACACCACAGAATAGGTGATCTTTCAGAGTGCAGTACAGTGACTGGATTATTACAATTTATCATTCATATGATTATGAATACAAACAAAGTCTAACAGAAACCACAGAAAGTGCCACTATATACAAATATAACAAAAGAGGGGAACAAAAAAGGTTAAAGTAAGATGCTTTAGGGGGTAAAAAAAAAAAAAAAAAGCAGATTTCCATCTTGCATCAGAAAGTTTGCTTATCCAGTTTACCATAAGGCTGATACCAAAAGTACCTTACATAATGTAACTGAGACCAGTTGCTCAATTTCAAACTGATTCTGCATGCAGAGTATTTGGCAAAATAAGTATAACTGCATTTTTAATTACATCTTTATTTTGAACAGTCTTCTTAGCTAGCCTGCAGATGAGCATTAGTAGTGTACTGTAAATTAAAAGTTAACACTATCAAGTAGCAATAGAGTCATGCTGCTTACTCATCTATGCAAGTGCTTTTAAGTATGTGGGAGGTTAAGACACATTAGAGCTTCTCCCATCCTTTGTGCAAAAGGTTAACCTCTACACTAACCCTCTGACAGGGAGCTTGCACTAAGGACAAGCACTGAGCTTGTGGCAGAACATAATGTAGATCCACATCAGAATCTTAGTAAATTTTCCCTGAATCAGATCAAATTGTCAGGTTCTTGAACCTAACAAAGGAAATCGGTGAACACTGATTCCCGACCTAGCATGGGCAGAGTGCTGTCAAGTTACATTTTCACTTGGATCTTACTAGAAGTTAGGACCAAAGTCAATGATAATTTAATGTTGGTTTTCCTCCTGAGATTCCTCCCTTTGTGCAAATCCACTATGTTAACCTTTGCAGTTTACCTCTGTCGTTTTCACAAAAGCTGAAGCATTGCTGACTATGTTTTGATGAGTGATCATAGCGCCTTTGGGGTTTCCTGAGGAAGAAACATCAGGATGCAACAGTGAACTTTTTAGATCCTTTAAGTTAGCAAGCAGTGGTAAGACTAATCTAATAGCATTTCAATCAATCAGTCCCTTCTTTGATATTTGTACCTTTCTTTGTATATTAATTATACAAAGGAGAGAACTTGCTAACACACTTTCAAGAATAATTGGTAACAGCAAAGTAGTAAGTTTGTGCCAAAGCCCTCAAATTTCTTAAGGAGACCAAAGCCTTAAGTTGTCATGTTTCTTGGATACGCTTCTCATCCAAAATTCAACATTTCTGTGAAGATGCAGCTATCAAACCTAGACTGATTTCTCTTTTTTCACAACTGCTTTAAAGATGTGGCTTGTTGCTGTATTCTTCCTTGTTGCTCCCTGGCAATGTTGGCTATTAACTCACATATGTCAAGTATGTGACATCTAGACAGTCTCTTTTGGTCTCACAGCGAGGTTGCTTAGAGCTAAGGAACAAATTTTGCTAGCACAGTACAAAGAAGTCCATGGGAGAATTCAAAGTCTGATGCAAAGTCCTTATTATAATGGAAATACAGGTTCAGCACTTATTTTCAAGCTCAAAAATGTAACAGCTCCACCCCCCAATACCACAACTCTGCATTGATCAGTGGGAAAAATCAAAAGGGAGCCTTACCATAAAGCTTCCCCAGCTACTACTTGCCAAAAAGATGCAGCATTTAGGGAAGTGTCTTGGAAAAAAACAGTAGGAGGGCTTCTGAATTAATCACATACGGGATAATAAATTCTGCATAATGTAATGAGCTGTACCTGTCGTTCCACTGGTGAAACAGATGACCGCTAGATCTTCTGGCTTTGGAGGCTAGGAAAGTTAAGAAAGTATTAGTATGGTTAAGATAGCAAGGAAAAAGATTTTCCTGGACAAAACACTTAAATACTAGTGTTACTTTTTAGCTATAGGAGGTAGGGAGATTTGCTAGTTTGATCTATAGAATGCTATCCAGCTTCAGATTGTCAACTGAACTAATTTCATACTTACCATAGGTTTTTGCCTGTGTGCTCTTCCCAGTGCCTACAGAAAAGAGAGAAAGAGGAGAGACAGTTTGGACATGACCATGTAATTTTTTTTTTTTTTTTTTTAAACTTTAAATTTACTAGGTAACATTACCAAACACCATAATATTCCATTATTTAGTCTGTCAAGGCATTTTAACGTCATAAAAAGAGTTATAACAGATTTAAAACACCTTTCAAAGATACACAGAATAACTACCATGTTCTACAAATACAGAAATGATATCTAATCTAAAACTCTTTTTCCAGCTAGTAAACCAGAAGTTGCTCACCAGAGCAGCTCAACATTAGGCAGTGTTATGTCAAAGCCTCAGCAGGTAATCAATCTTATACCTCCTACAGAAGACATGCCACTGACAGCTGTTGACAAGATGAAGCAGGATTCATCTCACTGAACACCTCACACTAAGATCACAGATTGAGAGGCAAGACTGAGTTTCCCATGAAGGGTCATTGCTGGTTTGTACTCCTTTCATACTGAAGAGTGGAAAGCATAAGATTCTCTACTCCAGAGCCTCTTCTTCCCTCTCCCTCCTTACAATTATTCAGGACTGATTATTAATGATGCCATAGTTCTTTAGGCAGAAGGGAATAGATACCAAGAAGATGCTTTTATCAAAGACATAATGGTTAAGAGGAAAAATGTGAAAGCTATGTTCAACATCAGTAAGCTTTGAAGTTTCAAATACTGTCATACCTTGAAACAATAGTAGCTTAAGGACTTATGCAAATTAAAGGGAACCTTTTGTTAAGCACAGTTTTGGAAGCACTTTTTGAGGGCAGACACATCAACTTCACCTTTGCCTTTACATTCCAAGTACACAACAATAGCACTACGTACTCCTTTACTAGCCCTAGACTTCCTTCAGTATGATGTACCTCTTGGATTACCCAAAGAGGTTTAAGAAAAAGGCATGTCCAGAAACACAATTAACATTCCCATGTCTCTTGAAATAGAGCCATTATGCAAAATTTCACCACTGTGACAACACAGCCTACCACTCAAAACACTGTCTGCATTTCAAGTACCTCCAGGAGCTCAATACTTCTCTACAGCCCGTTTTGAATGAGATCTGAAATTTACTAAACATACAGCTAAGATCTCCACACACTTCTTCTGATCTCTTAGAACACAACAAGTGAAGGGACATTTATTCATAGCTACTCAGCTCTAACCACAGATACATACAGATATTAGGCATCAGATAGCAAGCTTATAGAAGTTGGGAGATAGAGGAACTGGTCACAACCTATAAAGCACAGTTGAGTGAAACTTAAACCAAAAATCCAGAAAATAAATACTTAAAGCTAGAAATAGTAGTTCTATTCCAACCTAGGCTCCTAAACAGTTCATAGTAGCCTTTCATAAGGCTAAAATCCTCTAACCCCTTAGAAATACCTTATCACTTTAAGTATTTCAGTGAGCAGGCATATTTAAGTTTCCCTAACATCTGAGGCTGAGAAGATGCTCTTGGAGCACCTAATATTTCACCTAATCTAGTTGGCAGCTGGTCACAAGTAGTGTTTCCCAGGGCTCAGTATTGGGGCCGGTCTTGTCTAGTATCTTTACCAATGATCTGGACAAGGGGATTGAGGGCACCCTCAGTAAACTTGCAGACAACACCAACTTGAGTAAGAGTATTGATCTGCTTGAGGGTAGGGAGACTCTACAGAGAGATCTGGACAGCCTGCATCAGTGGGCTGAGGCCAGTAGGATGAAGTTCAATAAAGCCAAGTGCTGGGTCCTGCACTTGGGTGATGACACCAAGCAACACTACAAGCTTGGGGAGGAGTGGCTGGAAAGCTGCTCAGTAGAAAAGGGTTTGGTGGTGTTGGTCAACAGCTGGCTGAATGAGCCAGCAGTGTGCTCAGGTAGCCAAGAAGTCCAACAGCACCCTGTCTTGTATCAGAAATATTGTGGCCAGCAGGACTAGGGAAGTGATCCTCCCCCTGTTACTCAGCACTGGTGAGGCTGCACCTTGAATACTGGGTTCAGTTAGGTTGAATATTTGGAACAGTTTCTTCACCAAAAGGGTTGTCAAGCCCTGAAACAGGCTGCCCAGGGAACTGGCAGAGTCCTCATCCCTGGAGGTATTGAAAAGATGTGTAAGTGTGCTTAGGGACATGTTTTAGTGGTGATCAGAGAGTTCCGAGTTAACAGTTGAAATTGATCTTGGAGGTTTCTGCTGACCAAGCCAATGCTATGATTCTGTAGTAAGTATAAAAATCCAATCATTGAGTGTTGTCAAATAAGAGCTACAAAGTACTACTGGAAGTCACTACTTAAGCATCTAAGCTTCTAGATTAAATGACATTCACCTCCTGGTTTTGTTTCTCTGTAGCTAGAGGATCCAGTGGAAAACATCTTCCTCTGACAAAAACTGGAGTTCAACTCAAGGAAAGAGTGCACAAACTTGCAGCTAGGACAAAAATTTTTGAAGTTTAACCTAACTCTTTTGCCAGTGAGCTGTGTAAGTTGCTTACTCTACATGTTTTAAGACCTATTTTCAACCTGGCAGTCTCACCAAGGCAGTTAGCTATGATACACTTAACCTTCTTTTAAGAGACATACTGGTGTTTTTGTATCTTTACCAGAAGGTGGCCCTGTTATCATAGCAGTTAAGACTGCTGTGAAAATAAGTTCAGTGAAATGAAGTATTTCACACGAGCAACTGACACCTACACAAGGCAAGCACACTTAAGTCCTAGTGAGCCAAGCCTTCACCAGAACTCCAGCTGGAATAAGGCTAAACCTGTTTTCATAATGTCAAAGTAAAGATTACTTTATGCAATTCAATCCTGGGACAGAGTTCTCCAAATAAAGAGTAACGTTGTGAAATAAAATTGCATAAGAGATCTATGCAGACAAAACTAAAGCAAAACCAGGACTTAACTATGGTGGATGGTTTCTACTTCCATAAGCTAGAAGACTCATTCCCCTGTATTACCATAAGCTTACCCTAGAACAGCTTACTGATGTTTTCCTCCTCCTCCTCAATAAAACTTTGTAGATTTTTGTACTTTTGTACATGGGAAGATGTCATTTTTCCCAAGACCAAAAACCTACTCAGGATCTTTTTGAAAGAAGTATTTCTGAAGTATTAGTCACAATATATAACTATGTTACTGCTTCACATGGGCAAGACTTAACACTCATCTGATGTTGAGCTTGGACAACGTTAACAAGCTTTCTTTGTCACGTTGGTATATACACTTATATTTTGAGCATTGTGAAATCCTATGAGCAAGTTGGTTTTACTTTTTTCCTCTTCAAATATTTTGTGTAAACTTCAACTGAAAAGATAGTTAAGTATTTTGAAACTAATCCACCACTTTTGTTCACAGTCCTAAGATCTGTTCAGACACCATCATCTTCCTCTGTAAGTAAATGCAATGAAAGCAGTAAAGTAGGTTAAGCATGCTTACCTCTATTTCTCTCATGCTAAAGATTTCCACCCCACACTTTTTGCCACGTTCCACAAGATCTATGCCAAAAGACTCCATGATGACAATGGTGTTGAGTATTGGAGTTTCCCCCTTTTCCACACTAGTTAGCAGAAGTTTGGCCTTGTCAGGTTTGTCACAGAAAACCAATGACAAGTCAGCTGATAAAAGAGAATGACACTATCAATGCAACAAGCTAAGTTTAGATGAGATTATATATATACTTCAGAAGGTAGTAATGGAAGACTTCTGCAGAAGGCTACAGTTCTGCCATCTGTCAGCTCTACCATCATACATTCAGTTGCTGACCTAGAGAAAGCATCCTACCTTTGTTCACAATGTATGCAATTGCTTCAGTTCCCAGTGTATCATAGAGTGGCACCACAACCATGGAGAATGCGTAGCATCCCTGTTCAATGATAACCCACTGCACAGAAAGAAGATACGCAAGTCACTAGGTGTTTGCTTATAGCAGACCTCCAAGAAAGACTCACTTTAATTCTAACAAGCAAGCTAATAAGACATAGCTCAATTTGGCAAGTCCTTCTAAAAATACAAGTGGCAGTCTGTACCATTTGTTTACTTAAGACCTCATAAATTTTTACCTGTGGAAGAAGGAAAGAAAAAAACAAATAAGGAGCTATGATAAAAACCTCCATCCAATAAAATTCAACTCTGCCCTTAAGAGTAATTTTAAGTACTTTTGAAAAAACAGCTAACATTAACAGAAAGAGACTGAGGAAGAGGAATAGTACAAGGTTTTTCTTGTTTTTTAGGTTATCAAGGTAGCCAAAGCCTTCAATATTCTGTATTACCACGGTATATCAATAAGTGAAGGTCTTGCTCATGTCTTGACACATTAAATTTATATACACACAGTATTCTTACCTGTACATTATCTATATGTCATTTGATGGCCAAGGCACGCAAGAGACGCAGTTAAGCTACAATGCCTTTGGAAAGCCAGCTCCTGAAAGTTTCTGTGTATTTCTCAAGACTAACCATTCTTTTTTAAAGCAATCTAATCTGAAAACTTCTGTAAGAAATGCAACTGGATCCCTGCAAGCTGCAATAAGAAAGATTTGCCTGCTAACAAGTACAGTACTCAATAAGCATAGTTGATAGTGCAGCCATATTTTTAGTGATGCAAGCTGACAATGCTTTACAGCAATCCTGATTTCCTCTAAAGTACCATCAAGGTGAGATAGTAGGGCAATTCTTTTTCCAGCTGGTAGCTATTGGGTATGGTCTGTAAACAACTAGCTACACCAATTATAGGGTAGCATGCAACTCATGAAACAGGAGCCTCTGGACACATGAAGAGGCCAGAGGAACTGTAAGTTTTCAGTTTTTCCCATAAAGACTAGCAAAAATTCTCAGACATGGTACCCTTAAGATCATTCCATTTATGGGAACAAAATAACATGCATCTTTAAGTTATCAGACCTTACAATTCAACAAGGATTGCATTAAAAAGGGTGCTTGTTTTTTATTTCCTGACCCCCAAACTGCACACTTTGCAATGTTTTCGCAGGACACTAGCCAGTTACCTCAGCCTTGTATGATGACAAGTTGAAACACCATTCAGCTGGTTATTCCATATAATACCTAATATAAAGGCTATGTTTGCAAAGTTGCTAAATCTCAGCTTTGCATACTGTTTATTAGGGGCAGGTTTCTTAAGTTCTCTACTGATTGAAACAGTCTTAAACACACAGAATTTTTCTGAAAGAATTTACACAGTAGTTGTACACCTCTTGTCCAAAAAGACTTATAAATCTAGTACAAGGCCACCAGGTAACAGGTAATAAGCCTTTCATGCAGACAGACTGAGAAGTTTAAGGAGGCACACCTATACCAGCTGTACTGCTGTTCAGCAGCCTGATGTTTAGGAGACTTCAGAAGCTGCACAGTGATACAAGCTTCCTGTCACAGCCTCCAACAACTCTTACACACCATCTTTCTCAATACAACCACTTGCATCTTTATTTTCTGGAGTACCAAGACACTCCTCTTTCATCTCAGCTCCTAAAGTTAGGAATACTCAAATACAAATACCAAACCTCGACACTTGAGTTCCCTCCAAGCCCAAGCAACTAGTGCTGAATACAGACAATTTGTTTTCTGACATGGCTCTGATCTATAAAGGGACACTGTATTTCACCATCCTGTTTTCTCGATCCAAAACACAACTTCCTTACTTGCAAAAGAGATCATCTGGTTTCCAGTTACTCAAAGAGAAAGTAATAGTTTTGCTTTTAAAGCCAAATTTATTTGGTTTGGTTATTTTTAGTGAATATTTAGGTAATATACTAGGATTTTTCCCATTAGGGGATTTCCCCAGCAGCTGTTCCCTGAACTGACAAATGTGAATCACTTCACACAAAAAGTTTCACACAATCTCCTGTCTGAATTAGTGATTATGTTGGGGATGTCACAACACCCATCCAGTAGTTTTCAGCAGGGAAAATCCCAAATTTAAAATTGTTGTCTTATACAAGTCTTTCCAGTTCATTCCTGACCCAACTCAAAGTCTGTTGGAGTGATGCAACTCAAGCACATTTTGTCCCTGGGGACTAAGAGCAGACTACACTACTGTAACCTCCTCCAGAAAAATCCACTGACCCAGCAGTCAGACTTTGCACCCAAAGGTCTTAAGAGAAACAGTTCAAACTGTCACAATACTGGCATCTAGCTCCTTTTACTTCCAGTTCATGTTATAAGCACAGGAGAACCTCCCAGTGGGAGATAGCCCAGACTTTGCAGAAATGGCAGAAATTCAATTGTAGCTGTTAGAACCAGAATTCCAACACAATAAACCCAAGCACCAAGCTACTGCACATTTAAGAGTCTGGAAAAAAAAGGTTTTTCTTCACCTGCACAAGGCTAGAGGGGTTTGTGGTATAGGCTAGGAGAAGAGGAAAGGGATCACAGCTTGCATTTTAAGAACAGCAGGGAAGACTCAGTGACAAACTGAAATTAGAAGAGATCCAACAGCAAACTGTTGTCCAGCACAACCAAAACCCTTCTAATACAACTTCTAACCATATCAACATTGTAGATGGCTCTAGGTAATGGCATCCAGCTGGGGACAGTTTATCAAGGGGGACAGCATATTTTTGACAAAAAAGTCTGCCTTAATAAAAGTTTGAATTGAACTAGTTTAATGCAGCAAGTACCAGCTCAAGCTACTAAGCACATAAATGTAGATGAACGAAATTCAGTCTTAAATAGATTTAAGAAGAGAATATTCACTGAATATTTCATATTAGAAATAGCAATCTAGAACCAATTCAGGGTTAAAATGGACAGACATGCTAATCAATCTATCCCCATAGTCATCTTTGGTTCGTAACTATTTTGCTTTATCAGGTATCTTTGTCATTTTCTTGAGTCTTTCTGCTCCCTTTAATAAATTGTAATTAATTTTCAGGTTTTGCCTTCATCAGCAGTTCTCCCTCCCAGAATCTTTGTGCCCAGGGCCTCTGTCAGAGATAGAGCTATCACCTTTAGGCATCTTCTATTTGTCCAAATAGTTAATCACTAAGTGTTTCTTTGGTCTTTAAAGGCTTTAAACACCTCCTTGAGGCTTCCAACCACTTTCAATTACCTTGTACTCCAATGTCACTAAGAGAAATTAAATGGTCATTACATTCACATTGCATTAGCTTCCTATTAAACAGGCCTCCTCTATAAACTGGAAATAGCACAGATTTGGTGGAGTTCTTCTGGATTCCCTAATTCTCTTCCTGCTATTCTTTTCCTGCTCTCCAACCTTCTGCATTCAGTTCTGGGAGAAAAAACCCAGAAGACAATTACCAGTCTTGGTTCTTAGCTAAAGATGCCATGTCTATGGCTTGTGGGTCAGTCTCTGTGACGTCAGCCTTTAGCCTTTTCCTCACAAACGGACTCTTCGTAGGGAATCTCAGTACACTGCCAAAAATCAACAGATATAGGTCCACTTCAATAATTACTAGATCACCAATACACACAGTCAAATTACCTCAGGTCTGTTTTGTGAAAAGATTCCTATATATTGAATTTGAGATGGTTTGAAGCCTCGGTGGAGTAATGCAGAGCCCACACACTCAGCTCTGTCCAAAACCTGGAGGGGCAAAGAAAGAACAAAAAAAATTGAGAGCAAGCTAATCAGTATACACCCCTCAATGTTGTTTGACCTTAAGTCTTACAAAACGGTGGCAAATAACTGGTATGAAGTAGACTGAAGTTTTCTAGGCTATTTTGGATGCCCTCTGACTTTGATAACCTAAACACCAGAGTACCATTGCACTGCAGATCCTACACTCACACAATATGCATCAGAAGAGACACTTAATCCAGACTTAAAAGCATTAAATTTAAATGTTATGCTCAGAGATGCAACAAAACAGCCCTTTCTGTGTATTAAGCCCCAGAAGTGACCCTGGAAAGAGTCAGCATTACATTTTCTGCTTAATCACAAGCACTATTTACGCCACCCTTCTGCTTCGTTTGATGCCTATGGGAATAGCATTTTTCCCTTCTAAAACTGGAGAATAAAGGAGGCAAAACCCAGCTAGTTCTATATGCAAGGCTTGGAGAGGCAATTTTCTAAATTCTGTCCATATAGTAGATGACCTAAAACTGTGTTAGCCACACCACTCCCAAGAGCAAAGCCTTATTAAAGGGAGGTGGCACCTAACAAGTACCCAGCAAAACCACCTTGGAAAGAGTGAGGTCTGCTACACACAAGAGGCATATAATGGCCTCAACACTATGCAATAGGCAAGATCTATGCAAATCTTAAGACAATAACTGATTAAATCAGGAATGACCTAGAAGCATACAGCTGTTAAAAATCTGCATAAAGATATTTTTAGCAATCATGAAGGAGCATGCTACTAGTTAGAAGCATCTCTGTTAACACCCTACACAACCATCATGCAGCACTTGAAGACACATTGTCAAGAAGCACAAGTAACATCTGCAAATAGGACTTTTTCCTAGTGTAAAATGAGCCTCAGAAACAAGCACCTAAAGTAGTAGCAGTCCGAGTCCCTGAATACCACTTCAAAGCTGCAGCAATTCAGAGGCAGTGTCCAAGTTCTAAACAACTGAGCAAGGACATGCTAAAAGATGCCACAATAGCAAAAACCCCTCTGAAATAAAACCATTAATAAACTAAGTCAGTGCAGGAGATCTCTTTCCTCCCCCTTGCATATATCTGAGGCTATTCCTTTAAAATATTCTAACAGGAACTAGAACCTTTCTGCAATATTCTGCTACTGCTTTAAAACATTTATAAATAATTAAGATTTCTTATATCACATTACTGGATGTTGTAACAATGGTCTCAGCAAGCAAAAACAGGTCTAGCACTAGAGGACTACTTACCTCTTTATAGGAGATCCACTCATATGGCTGGTTTGGTTTTCTAAAGCCTAGACATGGACCATTATCTACAACAAAACCCAACAGATAAATCAAAAGTTGCTCAAAATTTAACCCCCAACTCCTCTCTGTCCTGACTCCACACTAACTACACTCAGTGTTAAGCCTCTAGATTCTTTGCAGACACCTTCAGAAGATTTTTTTTTTTAAGAGGGGCAGGAGGGAGGGAAACTGAGGAAGGACAGAGGTTTAGGTTAAGTAACAGCACTGACTTTATTCACACAACTCTGCTTCACGAGAGGTCACAGTTAAACTTGCCTTCAAGAAAGTTCACATCCAATACATTTATCACACCACTAAGTAGACATCCCCTATATCCAACTGTTTTTCAAAAGACCTTAGACCTTTAATTCTTTACATTCTTAAAAACATTAACTTTTATTTTAAACTTACTTGATACTTGCACACCCCTTTGGAAGATATCATAAGCTGTTCTCACATCATCATAGTAGGAAATCAACAGATCATCGCTGTTAAGAAGAGAGGACCTGCGAGCATGCTCACCACCCTAAGAAAACCAATTAGAAAGGTTAGAACACTTGTTGGTGTCAGGAATGAACAGGAATTTCACAAAGGAGTAAAAACCACCTCATCCATTAAGTTTTGTTGCAAGCCTTGTCAAATTTGGCTTGAGAACTTCAGAGGGGTTTTTTTGGCACCATCAGGCGAGAGCTGTGCAGTATTTCCCAGAACATTATTTCAAGAGTCAGATTGCTACCTACATTACTGAAACCTGTCAAAGTTTAATTCCTCAGCCACCTATGATAGCACAGAAAAAACAAGAATGACAAAATGCCCTTTGACACTCCTCAGTAGACACAGGGTTTATCTTAAATGGTTTACCCTGTTGCAGTATACACAGCATAATTAATTCCGTCAAGCTTTCAAATCCAGCCTCAGAGCTCTCAAGATACAATATTAATGCTAAGATCCTAATCTACTTTTCTAATTAAGATTACAAAACTTAATTACACTTCAAACTGTACTTTCAAAGCCTAAATGATTAAGGGTGGTCAACAACATCTTAAGTGTTTTCATAAGTAAAATATGCTGTACCAGATAAAAATTGAATCTTTAATCCAATTTAAAGTTCCATCTTACAAAAGAGGTTTCCTCCTGATCTACAGGCTATCAAAACAATACTACCTTGAGGATTAAAATCATGGTTTTTCAGCAGGTCAGTATAAGCCAATAGAAGAATTTAATAGTTCAGTTTTAACATAGCCTTTCATCTTCTGTCAATCAGGTTTCACAAACTGCAGTTATGCAAGTGCTACTGGGTCATATTTATTAGTACTGACGTGATAACAGACAAGAAAATTCTTCAACCAGCAAGGCTCTTCCTGCTAACAGAGGGTCTTGGGTAAACATTGGTTACAGGTCTCTTATCAGTGGTTGTAGTTAACTACTGGCTCTTTCAAAGTCAAAACTGGACTAAGTAAGTCTGTGCCTGAATTTTGCCGTTATCCATAATGTCAAAAGCCTATTCATATGCAATCACAGGCTCTTCTCGGCCACTGGTTTCTTTCCTGTTTTCAAAGTATCCTGGAAGATCAGAAAGCATCTGTTCATGTAAAAGCTACATAAGCACAGGTTATCTGCAGAAGATGTCTTATTGCCTGTGTTCACAGAAAGAAGCTAGCACATTAAAGGCACATGAGAGGAAAATAAAAATTAACACTACAACAAGTCTAACTTGTTTCAGCAAAACGCTATGCGTAATGCAGTGCCTGCCACTCCTTTCATAGGAGGTGGAGACATACACTGTGAACATGACCCAGAACAAGTTAATGACTGGCTTACCTCAAAAAATTCATAACATTAGAAAAAAATCAAGAGCATACTTTCATTCAGACTAGCAGCTAGTCTAGATGAAATGAACAGGTCACCAGTACACGTCTCTGCCTGGAAAAAGAGAGACTTGCTTTATTGCACTGGTTTCACAGATCTCAGATAACCAAGGTCATCTTCTGGAGTTTTCCAGAGATTTACCACCTCTAGAGCTAAACTGAGGAAGATCACAATGTAGTTCGTAGCCACATTCATAGGCAATGACAAGAAGCACAATGTATCAGTACCATGTTTGATGTACTACAATTCCTGCTTCAGGTGAAACAATATCCTAAATCATTGCTCAGCAACAGTCAATAAACATTCATTTTCTCCTCATCTGAGCTACTACTGTTTTGTTTACACACCCTATTACTCAGCACCACAAAAACAGTTTAAGCAGGGCCTGAGACACTAACCAAATCTGAGGATAAGACTTACGCACTGCTCAGATGCAAGACTGACTCCAATATTCTCTTGAAAAACAAACTAACAAACTGCTGAAGAGACACAAGATTCTCGTGAGTTTTCAGTAAAGGGAAACATAACCAGGTTATAGTTCTGCTTACTTTATTCTTCTTCCCAAACTGAAATGAACTTAACTTCCAACAGCCCTAGAATAAAAGTTTTGCTGAAAAACACACAACTCCTTGTGTTAAGATCATCATGAGAGCTCAACATTATTTTTCTTGAGATGCAGTGAAATACACCTGGATATGCTGAAGATCAAGCCGAGAGCATAAGGTAAGATCTAAAGAAACTTACCTACCAGGAAATATTACAATATTGGTCTACATTTTGCCTTAGAGTAGCAAGAACTCTATTTTAAGAGTCTGTCTAAAGGGTCCTTATCCAGAATATTTGTGCAGTAGTATCAGGGAAAATGCTGTTCCCGAAGTTTTCTAAAAATCAATGGTGATTACAACCACCAAGAAACTGCATCGCAGGACTAGAATGTTTGCCTGACTTCACACATTTAAATGGAATCTAACAGATCTGTCCAGTACCAAGGTAAGCACTCCAAAGGGTTGTCTTAAGGAGACAGGCAACCAAGTCTTACTAATGTGAGAACAGCCTCTGGTTGATTACTCATGTAAGGCAGCCCTTGCAGCAGCTCAGGGAGCTGCAGGAAGCTGACCGATTACACAGCAAACACTGGACATGAAGTAAAACCTTGGCACCAGTTCAGAATAGCAGCAGCTGAAGGAAACAGCCTTATTCTACAAGGGAGGCATACATGTCTATCAATGCCTATTTGGTTCACACAAAAGATAACTGCTTTTGTTCACGCCATGGGTTTGCTTCTTGTTGACACAGGCTGCTTAGAATCAGCAGTAATGTTAAAATACACTGTTGGTTACACCATGCCTCGGAGGCAAGATGCCAAATTAATTTTCCTGAGAGGGTAAGTATACTAGCAAGTGGTACTTAGGTCACCGACAGGCATATTCTGAGCAGCAAGAAGTATAAACTAGAGATTTCAAGACAGACATAAAATTTTAAGCATGGTAATCCCTAGGTAAGCACACAATTGCTAAAACGGGTCACTTAATAGGCAGACAAGCACACAACTAAATGAAGTGATTCCTGGAAGACAAGACAAGATAGAGTCCTGATGATGTATTAGAAGAATGGAAGCAGACTTAAGTTTTCATGAGCTAAACACCTCTCTCCATATTTGAATGTCTTTTAAGGGAAGACAAAGGCTAGAGTTAGAAATCCAAACTCTTGCTACTAGAAAACATGGACATGCTAGTTTATTTCTATCCTATCCTTCTACATGCTTTAGCAGAACTTGAGCCAATAGGAGTATTTGGGTTTTTAAATCAATATTTGATAAATTTGACAGCCCTACACCTGCATTCAAATCAACAGTCAAACTTGTTCAGCTATCAGTCACCAATGGAAAGAGCAACCTACAAGCAGACAGATCCAGATGTGCCTACAACCAGGCATTAAGGGCGCACAAGTACACAAAACACAGGACCAATGCCCTGTTTCTACCATTACTGTAGCACTGAAATTCTTAATATAGTGCATGACTGAGTACAGCATGAATCTCAGCAATGCAGGCTCACACTAGTCACTTCATTTAGAATTATTCTTCGTTAATTTTGTCGTCTCCCCTCCTACAAAGGATTCAGGTGGATCCTGAAAGATTTTCACCTATACCTTTGAGAAGTTCCCCTCAAGAGATCAGGTTGGGAGCTTTGAAGACAAAAGGATTTCTTTCTAGAAGAGCTGATACAGTTACCTAATGTATCAATACTCAATTAACCCTGCAATCTTTATGCTCATTCATCAACTGTTAAAATGGGCCACTGGGTGCTGGCCTACCAAAACAAACACTTCCAGAGATGGGAAATGACCTGAAAGAGCAGTAATTAGGATCTTCTTCCTCCCATATAAAGTTAAAGATTTATTATCAGAACATGCAGAAACCCTGCTCCAGTTACTGGCTTCATTTAACTTTTAGAGGCCAAGGATTAAAGTCCTAAGTAAGAATTAAGCATATTTAGATTTCAAAGTTAACATTAATGAATAGGTACATCAGCTATTAAAACAGTAAAGAAGAATTGCCTTCTGACATGTCTTTTTTGGAGCACACTGCCTACTCTCTAGGCTGTAATACTGTAGCAGTTTTTTTCCTGGCTAAGCAATACAACATAATTTGAAGGCAGTATTTGTCACTTTTCTTCCGTAGAAGTGACAATCCATTTTACTCTGTTCTTACACGTGTTAAATAAAGTGAAATTCTAAGCAAAAATGCAGTGAGAAACGGAATCCCAAGCACCATGTTACTTTTGGTACCATTATAA
>JAAGNO010001443.1:0-19838 GCA_033439905.1 Ceryle rudis | reverse complement strand
GCAGTTCAGTGAAGCTGAAAGACAAAATCTGTTATTCAGAATACACCCTGAAGGGTGGTTTGGTGGTTTTTTAATTTTATTCTTATTTTTATTTCTTATTTTCAATCTAGAGATTCAGTGTGTTTTTAATCATATTAAAAAAACCAAACAAAAAACAACTAAAAAAAGAAGCACAGACCAGGGGAAATTTATAAAGATTATTACTTTATAATACAGCTGCTGACCTATGCAAATTAAATATTGCATCACATGTAGTTTTAATATTTTTAGTGTCTGGATGTTCCCTTAGTAAAGATGATAATGAAGACTCAATTGAGGTGCTTTTATCTTCATCCAGTACAAGTTATCTTATTCCTATGCAATCATGTTGCAGTTTTATCGTCTTTCATGTAATAATGTAGTGAACTGTGTTTTTTCAGTTTGTAAACAACGGACAATCACCAGTTGGCTGGAGAATAAAGGACCCAAGGCAACCGAGTCTAAAAGGTAAGATGTACAGCATACCTATTCAAAAGTTGTGTTCTTTCAGGGGGGCTGCGATATCAGGCTATGGCCTTAGTCAACAGCTCTGCTTTTATTTTTAACATAGGGCAATAGCAGTTACAGATTTGGGCTCATGATTTTGCATTCTACTCACAGTGGTGTTGCTAGTTTACAGACAAATGTCTGTTTCATTTTGTCTCATTGCACTGTGATTGTAGTATAAGCATGTGCCACTTGATGAAGTTTGGACTAGAATTTACAGATGCTCTAATGTGCATTCAGGTTATCTTGTGAAAGATGTTGTAGAAGTTTTGCCGCTGAATGGCACCTGGTAAAGTTTGCTATTTTCTGCTGATGTAGTCTGGCGGGAGCAACATTTGCAAGGCAGTGTTAAAATTAAACTCCTAAGAGTTTAACTATCTGGTGCAGAGGAGTATTGGATATTATTTTTATATAATTGCAATTGTAAATGTAGTGGTTTATTTCTCATTTATGTAATAAATAGAAACTGAAAACCATAGCAGTGCTGAAATAGATAGGGAAACTTGTGATAATGATGAAAACGGAACTATACAGGGCTCAATTACAGGCTGACGGGTAAAGTGAAGAAGTTAAGAGGATGCTTAAGGAGGGAATGTTTGGTTTTGTGGGTTTTTTTAAAGATGCCCTTTAGATTATTGTTTTTATATTCTCTCCTCCAACTTTGCTGACAAATTACAGCCTAGTCAGTTTTAAGCACCAGATTAGTCATGTAAGCACTTCATGTACCTTTCTGCTGCAGTTAACATCACAATTCTCATTTATTTGAATTTGAACACTGTTTTTGTGTCAGATTAGATTTCTTAAGTTGACAACAGATGTTTTCAGTACCTTTAAAACAGTCTTTTATTGAGATGGCAGAAATAATGTAACTTTCAGTTTTGTTCATTGGAATTTTCGGTGCAGGAACACACTGGGGAGTTAAATTATCGTTATTTGAAAACAAAAGTATTTTAGAGGGTTTTATGTAATCTTCCTATGGGTGAAGTTCCAAGCTATCATCTGTTGATCCAAGCCCATTTATTTATTTTTAATTTTTTATTATTATTTTTGTTTTGTAGTGGTGAAGGTGTGAATGTTATCTCTTTATCTAGACTGGTCTCTTAGAAGAGGATTTGTTATTATTCATGGAGAGAATTAATGCTTCAGCAATCTATGAATATATTCAGTTGCTGAGTTTAGGACTGTGTGATAATTGTGGATTTTCCTATTTGGTGTAGATGGGAGACTGAGCAATGACCAGATATAGAGGGTGTAGCGTGCTTAGTTTGTGCTGGTTATATACAGTGAAATAACAATACATTCAGGAGAAGGTATTGTTCATCTTGATAAACTCATCAAGACGAGTCATTTTTTAACAGTCATATGGCATTTTTTTTCTTTATAAATAACAAAAATAGAAAAATTAATACAGAAGTGTGAAATGTGTCTTTTTAAATTTTTATCATCAATTCTAAATGTATTTTACTCTTATGCTTTTGTATTGCGATTGTTTTTGAAGAGTCATGGGCTGCTTATAAAAGTTAAGGAGTAATAGGATGTTTCTGAGACTGTCCTGATCTTCTGAAAGATGAATTTGTACCTCTGAGAGAATGGCTACAAAGCCATTAATTTCCTTGCTCACTGTATTTAACAGATTCAAATGAAAGTTGAGGACTTTATCATAACTTCTAACTTTTTTTCCCATCTGGAGAAAATAACTATAGACTTAGCTTAATACTTCAGCTTTGAAAATAAGGGTAACGAATCACTGGAATAGATTTCTAAGGTAAGCAACCGATTCATCATCCTTTGGAGCCTTTAAATGGAAATAGGTTGGTACTGAGCTACATTTCCTAGTGCAGTGAAACCTGTTGATCCTGGTAGTGCACACTTACACAGTATAATTGGTAAAATGCTCTAGCTTTTATTGTATATTTAGAATGATTCCTTTCAAATTTCTGTGTATATATATATATATTATTTGGAGAGAAGACATTCAGTTCCTTTACCTCTCTTCCACAGCTTCCACAGCAAAATTAATAACAATACCGAAGCAAATCCCAAGATGACTTCTGTTAAAAAAGAGAACTTCTGTGAGCATGATATGAAAAAGCTAGAGAATATTTGTCAGCAAAACTATTCAAAAGCGCCCGTGGAAGTTGGTGCAAAGCATGTAAATTTGCCTCAGACAGGCAGCATGTATAACTGGGATGCTGAGGATAAAGATCCAGTCTTAGACACAGAACCTGTGAAGTCTGGAGACCTCTTTCAAAATGCTAACATCGATCAGGTGCACAAAACTGGCAAGCAGGCGCAGAGAGGCTGTGAAGAAAGCAGTGACGGTTTGACTCGGAGGAAATTATCATCAGGCCGGTCTTTGAAAATGGGAAATACAAAACTTTCTTCAAACGACACTGAGACAGATGGACAAGTGGCTTCATGCAATTCACAGAAGCTGAAGAGTTGCAATTCTGTCTGTTTAATGGGTGAACAGGAAGAAGGGGATGTTGTTCCAGAAAGCCCACTTTCAGATGCTGGTTGTGATGCTTGCATATCAGATTTGGGAGGTCCTGGGAAACTGAGCAAATGTCAAAGCAGTTCAGGGGATTCACCTGCTTTTGAGAAAGAAAGTGAACCGGAGTCACCGATGGATGTAGATAATTCTAAAAATAGCTGTCACGGGTCAGAGGCTGATGAAGAAACAAGTCCGTTCCTCGATGAGCAAGAGGAGGTTAATATGTCCAAATCCATAAACAAATCTTTTAGTATTCAATATGGGGATGCTGAACAGGAGTCAAGAAAGTCACGATTTCCTGCCAAGGACTGTGAAAGCTTTGAGGAAATAGATAATTCCATGAAAGAGGACGGTCAGCGTACAAAGTCACCAGGGATCTCTCCTGCTCCATCATCAGAATGTAAAGGTGCAAAACAAGCTGTAAAGAGGGACTCCAAAATCACCTCTCACTTCATGAGGATACCTAAAGTTGAGGAGAAAAGGTAGTGTTTTTTCTCCATAGTCATCTGTTTTTTCATGCTCGAAAATTTCCTCTTTGGAGGCTGGATTGTATGAAGAGTTTTGCAAAATGTATGTTGAGATGCAAAGACAACTTCAGAAACTTGAAGGAGCTTACTTAATTGGGACTACTTGCAGGTTTTTTTAAAGGATATGTTTGTCCAGTGCATTTTTTAAGTCATTGGAGGTCTGATAAAATTCGGAATTAAAGACACTGTAGAAAGTTGATTTTCTTTATCAAAGAAGTGATTTAATACAATCGGATTTTTAATACTTGAAAATGAATGATAGTAGAGGAGTGCTTTGTGAAGTGTAGCTTTATTATTCGCTATTTCAGTCAGAATACTTGAGGATACCTTTTGTTTCAGCTGTCAAAAATACTCTATTTTGTTGAACCATCAGTGCCTGCTGATGCTTTGAAATAGACATGAAAAATGTCACCTTTGAAAGCAGTTGTAGATATGTGTTTCTCAGTTGTGGTGTTTTGTGTGGTGTGTGGTTTTTTGTTTTCTTATAATTTGGGAGGGAGAAGGACTGGTGGTTATACATTACAGCAATGAAAATACTGAGCATGACCCTGTGCGCTAGGTGTTGTGTAAGGACAAAAGGTTAATCACTGTGCTGAAGAGCTTAGATTTCAGTGGGATCTGAGAAGGTAGATAAACAGCAAAGAGGAGTAAGCAGAAACAAGGACTCTTGTGTTTTGGTGTAATATGCAGTTAGCTCAGGAGACTGAAGCCCTTAAATAGGGCAAGAAAGTTTGCACATCTTTACTGGGAGGTCCTTTCTGCGTGTGAGGAGCAGCACAAACCATACTTTTCAAAGAATCGAAGAGGAGGATGACAGAGGGTGGTTAACTTGTGTTGGGAGCTCGTGTTTGAGAAATTTTGAGATAAGTAGGCTGAGAGTGGATTTGGAAAACAGAAAAAGGCCGTTCTTAGGAAAAATGGATGGATAAAGAATTTGCTAAAGTATGGAAATGGGAGTCAAAAAGTTTAAAATGATGGGTTTAGGGAATACTCTTTTCACTAATTTAAGTGAATTGCTGTAGCAAAGCAGCAGAGGGTGGTGCTTGCATTTGTCAGTGCTTGAGCATTGTGTGTTACAGTAAATCCACGTCTGAGAAGGGAAACTCATGAGAAGGTTTTGCTGTGTGGATAGGTGGAAATCCTAGCAGTGCCTTGCAGAACAGTTAGTAAGGTAGAGTATGAGGCTGTAGAGAGATTATTTTTCCTTTTTCTTTACAGGGCCTAAACAAGATGTGAATGTTACAAACCTCAGTGCCGGGCAAAGTAGTGGTATTGCCTATAGTGTTTAGGAGGTCACTAAAAAAAAAAAAATCTTGAAGCTTTCCTTCTGGTTTTCATTAGACCAGGTATACAGCAGATAATACAGAAGCTTGGATCTTAAATAGTAGAGAAAGCAGCATTAGTGTATCAAACAGATTTTCAGTCATCAGTACTGCTATGCCAAAATTATCCTCTGGCTCTTGGACGAGCACGGTGGCTTGCACTGAGTGTCGTGCCGATGTGGCTACACTATTTGCTTGTGATCACCCAGGTTGGAGGTGTTGTCTACACCTGAAGATATTGCCTTATGCATAGATGCAGTGAACAGGTTGGACAACAACCTCATCCAGGGGTGGAGTGAGTTCGCCAAGGGGAATTGAAAGGTCTAAACAGTACCTCAAAGTTTAACTCGTTTTGCATTTTTACTCTGAGAACTTTCTGTTGCATGAGAAATGTCTCATCAAACGTACAGCAGGTTCAGATTTTTCTTAAAATATTTCAGATATATGCAAATACCTTTGAAGAGGATCATTTAAGCTGCTCTTGCATATGTTTGGACTTAGCAAGTGGGGTTTTTTTTTTGTTTACTTTTAAATTCCTGCTTCCATTACAAGTACTGTATGCCTGATACGAGATATACAACCTTAGTGAGAAAGGGTGTTGAAGTTTTTTTGTTTGGGTCTTTCTTAGTTTAAAGATGGAATATGTGCTTCTGTGCATGCAGATTTTTGGTTTATAGCATCTGAGAAGAGTCTGTAGAGGGTGTCCTGACAAATGCAGACCAATGAGTTAGTCTCCTGTCCCTGGATAAACAGATCCTGTGGGGAAAGAGCATGGCTCTGCAGAGGAGAGTCCTGCTTTGCTAACATACTGTGTCTCCGAAGGTGTTTGTAAGCCTGGAGAGAGGCGTGTTTTGTTAAACATCATGTACTTGCATGTGTTGGGGAGGAGGAGGTTGGTGGCGGTCGCAGGGGTTTCCCCCAGATAAAAAAGCAAGGGCTGGCAAATAAGCCAATTCTGCCATAGACGTAACCCCGGAGTGGAAGTTTGTATTTGCCAGCCATGTTTTTTCAGTGGAAATAAAATATTTCAACCTATTTTAACAGCAGGAAAGAAAAGTGTGAATTCAAACCCCAGAGGCCAGGAAGGAAGATTCCTAAATATATGCCACCTCCTCTTCCAACTAATAAGAAATGGTTTGGGACACCGATCGAAGAGATGCGAAGAATGCCTGCGTGTGGGACCCGCCTTCCTCATCTGCGACCCTCAGCCAATCATACAGTAACCGTCAGAGTAAGATAATTCGGTGTATTACCTGACGTAAAATTCCTTCCTGAATTGTTCAATACAGCAGAATGCCAAATGCTAGTCTTACGCTATTAGCAGGCCGTGGAAATCTTTTTTTACAGTTCCTTGCGAGCAAACTGGGGCAACCGATTTTCCTGAAAATTGAATTTGCTGATGCACGGAATTAGGACGTTAAGATAGAGAAGAAATATACTTATGGTTTCACTGCTTGTGGCTTGTTAGGGACAGCTATTTTTCTTTTGCATAGGTGTGTGTGTACTTCCTTGTCTGAGTTGTAAACTGTGGGAATTTAAATATGCCTGCAAGCAAAATTTGTACCTTAACATTTTCATGTTGTATTTTAATACGATTCTGTTTTGGGCTCAAGATATACAAAAGAGTCAAGATATGAAAAAGACAAAGAATGAAGAGGGGTTTCTAGCAATTCTATCAGTGCCTTTAAGATGAGGTGTGATATATTTGCCTTTAATTCTTCGGAGTAGTATGCAATCAAATTATTTTTGAAATAAAACATGTGACCAGAAACCTGTAGGGTCATGGATAAATTGCAAACAAAAGAAAAGCACATCAGATTAAATGCAAGTTCTGAGAGAATCAGTGCTGCCAGAAGGCTGTATAGCAGATTAAGAGCACTGTGGTGTTTATTTTTACATCTTCGATACTCTGTGGAGTTAACTTGAAGTATCGCTATATCTGATTTCTCATCCCCTTCAGTATTAGGTGAAGAAGTGTTATTTCTGTGTGTGACTATGGCTAGATTTGAAACTACATTTTGAAAATACTTGGTTGAAATGATATAGGTATTTAAATTCATAAATGTAGTCGTTTTTAGCCGATAACTGTGCATAAAATAATGTCATGTATTACCTTTGTTTCAATGTATTTCAAGAGGTAAAATGATAATGTGGTGTTCTTTTCACCATCAATAACGAAGAGTAACAGAGTAACATCATGTGGTTGTTTGGTAGCTTTCTCCTTTCCAAAAAGGGTGGCTGTAGACAAGAGCTTTTTTAATTACGTTTTTTGCTTACTTTCTATTTTTCCCATTTAAAAACTTGAAAGTAGAGTCTTAGCTTTTGTCCCTCCTCCTTCCATGTTGCAGGTAGATCTTCTGAGGGAAGGAGAGGTTCCTAAACCTTTTCCAACTCACTACAAAGATTTGTGGGACAACAAGCACGTTAAAATGCCCTGTTCAGAACAAAACTTTTACCCTGTAGAGGATGAGGTAAGATAAAGTAGAGAGAGCTGTGTGATTAAATAAGTTTGTTTACATACAGTTGAATTTTTGGTTTTACTGCATTTGCTTAGTTAGCAAACTGAGTGTATGGAATTAGAAAATCAAATAGATGAACATACCTGGTCTGAAAAGCTGGATTCTGGGTTGTGATGCTGTAGGCAGTAATTATTTTACTTAGCAGTTGATTTGGTAGTGTATCCATTTCCGTGTTTATTACATGCTTATATTTCTATTTTTTTAATACTTTTTCATGAAGCAGTTTGGGATGCCAACAATGTGAATGAATTTGTAACCACATTCTAACTGTAATATTCTGTCGGGCATTGCTGATAGGTTGAGGTGTATCTGTCTGCTTTTGAGCTAAAACAGTGCTGGAGAGGTTAGAGTTGGCCCTGCACGGTTTGCTGAGCTCATATTTCTTGTCACCACTCAAGACATAGTTAAACACGCCCACTGAAATACTTTTAGACTGTTAGGAAAAAAAGAGCAAGTGTGTCCACTAGTGAAGATTGTATAATGATTATTGATACTTGAATCTGGAACAGAGAGTTTATATTTATAGCCTCTCTGTCTTCTCATTTATCAATTTTACAGATAAAATATAAAATGATTATAGTTGATATTTCAGAGATAAAGTGTTGATAAGGTCTTTGTTGCCAGTTGAGCAAGCTGAGTTGTCTCTGCCCTTCCAGTAGGTGTAAGAAACATTGTTATTGTTTGCAATGGGCAATAGGACTTTCTGTCGAGGAAAAATACCACAAGATGTCTTAAATTTGTGTTGGTGCAAGAGTGATTCACAGCAGTATGCTTTTGTAATCCCTGCCCTTACTGCTCTTAATACCACATTTTTATAAAGCTGGTTCAGTTTATATTTTTGAGTTGCATATTTTATAAACTGTGGTCATCTTCAATCTGCAAAATTCACTTTCTTCACAAGGAATACACTGAACATTATATGTCCTTTTTGAGATGGCGGAAGGAAGACTGCTGCATGTGTGAAAAAGAGCTCTGAATTTTGTGAATGTTTCAGTTAAAAAGGAGCTCTTAAGAAATTAAAATGTGCTGGACTAGAAATTGCAGAAGAGTATGGTTACTCCAAATAGGTGGTTTTTAAACAAATAAAGCAAATGTTATTTTGAAAAAATGTGGCGAGGAAGACAATTGTTAGTTAATATGTCTTTCTGTTTTGAATAACTTAATCTGATGACTTTGTTTTGGGCTTTTGTTTTAAAGAATGGAGATAGAACTGCTGGAAGTCGATGGGAACTAATCCAAACTGCCTTACTTAACAAATTTACCTGCTCGCATGATTTGAAGGTAAGCTTTGAAATTAAGTTTATAAGTATATTCAAGCTCTCTGTGCATTGTTAATGATTGCGGCTCAGTCCTACTGGTTTAATCACTTCTAAAAATAAATTAAAAAAATTAAATCTATGCTGTTCAAGGGATTCCCTGATGAATTAAGAGTCTTACTGAGTCTTAAGTGTTACCACTAATTTATTAGGTGGTATTAAAATTTATCACCTTTCATAAGTCTACACAAAACTGTTTGTCCAGTGGTATCTACTAGTCTGTGGTGAATGTAGCAGGTAGGCTTTTTCTGTAACCAGATGGTAGGGTCATGAGCAGTTCAGAGCGTGTGAAACAGTAACTGTTCACACCAGTATACTCCACTAAAATCACAATAATTCAGGCTCCTGACAAAAGTCTAAATTTTGGGGACTAGTGTTCTGTTGATAACTCTTACAGTTCTCATTTGGCTTTTAGTTAATCGTGATTTGGAGCAGCTTAGAATTGCTATTGTGATTTTTTCTAACGAATAATGTAATTCAGATCATACCTGGAAGGCAGGGAAGGAGAAGGATGTAAAACGACAGGTAAACTTGAAATGAATAAATAGTGTTCCCTCGGCAACTAATGAAACTTCCCTTGATAGTACTATTTTATTTGGTAATTTTTCTTGAGAATATTTTAAAGGCAATTGTTGTTGTCAAGAGCCTACTTGATTTTGGTTTGGTTCTGATGCCTTAAGTTCGTAAACTGGTAAAACTTCTGCTATGTTGCTGAGGGATGCTTGTTGGTATTTTTAAAGAGAGCAAGCATGGGGCAGATCCTTACCCGTGCTAGGAGGAAAAACCTGTAGACTAAGGCTTATTCAATGCTAAACCCAAACCACAGGATCCAGTATCTCGGAGTTGCACCATATTAATACACTTTTATGGGTCTTGGGAGGCTCTGTGACAGATTTTAGCCACTAGATGGTACTGTTCCTTCAGAAAGGGAACAATAAAATCGGGTTTCTTCTGGTAACACTATCGCTGAACTTTATTTTGTTGTGCTCTTTCCCCAGGAGGCTATACTGAGATACAATGTTGCTTATTCCAAGAAATGGGACTTCACTGCTCTTACTGACTTCTGTGAGAAGGTAAACCCAAGTCGATTTAAAATGGAAAAGCAAAACAGAAATGACTACTTGACACTATGACTCAAAGCTTTTGGCTTTATTTTCCTTTTCAAGGGAAAAGGTGTTGCAATCATCATCTATGTGGACAGTTATATGGCTGGTAACTTCAGGTGAAATGATAATTATACTTTAACAACTGGATTCATTTTAAATCTTAAGCAGGTAGTAGTTACTGAAGCACCCAAATTAGGGTTATTGAAGGTGAGAAATGAGTTTTCTCTGTTTTATGGTAAACAGGTTTATTAATAAATTGCATTCATATTTCCACTCTATCGGTTTCTTGGTTTTTAAAAGTGTTGCTTTATTTAAAACAAGTTGGATTTTATATTATGGTGTTGTTTATATAGACTGGGCATTGTTTGTCTAGCAGTAAAGTCTTGCTGTATGCTGAGATGATGAAGTTAAACCGTAGAGCCTTTGAAAGATTGGTGTGACTTTTATGACTTCATGTTACCTTCCTGGAAAGAAAAATTAATAGTAGGTGGCAAATGCAAGTTGGATTATTATTATTAAAGTACATCATGACTGACATTCGGAAACTATGCTGATTAAAGCAGTATGGGAGATTGAGTTGCAATAGAAATTGTTGTGTTTTTCCTCTATCAACTCGGAAGTGCTTTTAGAACAGGTGTACTTATTGTCTTGGGAGGAGCTTGCTGTATTAAGGTTCAGTGGAAACTAAATTTGATTTGAAGTTAATTTTGTTAGTTACGTATGTTTAAAATGTCTGCTTAACTCATACGGTCAGAGGAACAGTTCTTTCTATTTCCTGTTTCCATTGCATATAGGGACGACTATTTTACAGAATTAGTTTGTTTTGCATGCAACACAGCATTGCTATAACTGATATAAATACTGGTGGGATCATTTGCTAGCCATGAGAGCTACTGTGTTCACCCACCTTGCCAATTTAGTGCTCCCTCCTCTCATCTGGGCAGCCTCTGTTTTTCAGGCTGTTGTGACTGGATGGTAGAGGCTGTGGCCACTTCACCTCTTTGCTTCTCTTGACTCTTGTACTAACCAAAATTAACTTGGCTTATTCAACTGTTCAGTCCTGTTTTATTAAATAATAGATACTTAAATTATTAGAATGTTTTTAAGTACAAGCAAACACTTGAAAAATCTGACCCGAGAATATACCAAATTTGCATTGTATTACTACAAACATGACTGAGCTCGTCCTGATGCGTTCATATCGTGCATCTGGGAGTTTGGAAGGTAGGGATGATTAGACTCGGAGATCAGCCAGGGAGAGGAGTATGAGCTGTGTCCAGAGAAGAGAGGAACAATAGGGCAATACACTATGTATTGGGCATCAGTCTTTCACTGAGGGTGAAAAGGCAATTCCTGTCACCTGAGAATGATGGTTTATCTGAAGTTCCTAGATAAGGGTGAAGAACTGTTTCATTCAAACCATGTTTTTTTTAGACCAAGGTGAAGAGTGTGCAGCAGTATATTAAATAAGGAACAGTGAAGCACTCTGAGACTGTGGCTTGTAGACCACAGAACCAAAATCTTACTCTGGCTTTGTTTACTGAATATTTTGAACAGAACATGTGGAGGGGATACTTCTTTCAGAGAGATGTTTAAATGTGTTATGAAGGGATGTGTAAGCTTTCCAAGCTCTCTAAATTAACAAGGCATCTACTTTCAAAGACTGTTTGTTTAAGCAGTCTGCTTAATTGAGCAGCTATTGAGCGAAAAGTTGAGATCCTCTGTAGAAATGGCCTAAATATACTAGCTGTAGTGAATGATAGCTTTTGAAGTTACAGTATTTGAGAATTAATCATTAAGGGTTTACTGTGGGCTTGTGGGTTTTTTTTCTTGTTCATCCTATGGTTTTGAGGGAACAGGGTAACTGTTTCATGTGACATTTGCTAGCAGAAGATGAGAGGGTTGGGTGAAAGGAAAGCTGGCTTGAGTAATCAGCCCAGAGAGAGGGACAGCAGCTGAACAGAGGGAGAAATAGGCACAAATATATATTTTAAAAAAGAAGAAATAATATTCAAGCATAGTTGATGATCATCAAGTATCTGTTTATATTCTTTGGCATTGTTGACTTCCAGTATATTCTTAACCAGGAATTCTGTGGTCTCATTTAGAAGGGAGCTGGCTCCATAAATCTAATGATGTCCATTTTAGTGATTCATTTCGGGCCACTGTATTCAGCTGTTACTTCAGTAGGTCTGTGCTTGGTAAACTGTGAAGTACTATTTGTTACCTTATCTTCTGATTCTGGACACAGCTCAGTGTATCTATTAATATTTTGAATGCTTTCATATCAGTCTTACACTGTGTTTCCCATTTTGCAGTTTACTTCTAAGTTACTCAGCCAAAATATTCATTATTTTTAAATCTTACTTGTAACATTCAGATCATTTTCCTTGCAGTAATAGTTTTATGGACTTGAGTTTATTTTCTTTTAAAACACATTCATCTTTAATGAGAAATAAATACTATGTATGTGAGCCAGGATTTTCTTTCCCAAACAGCATTCTCGACATGTACAGTGACCAGTTTTACTGTTTGTCTGAAGTCTTGTCAGAAGAGGGAGCCCTCACACTCTTTTCCAAATACTCTTTTGCATGCCAGTTAATTTATAAAAGTAAAATTCCTGTTCTATTTGTGCAGTGAAGTAAATTTGGGAGATTGGTTTTTTGTTTCTTTCTTTCTTTTAAAAAGTTCATAGCACCCATCAGTAATTACATTAAGCTCTTGGTAGCATATTTGCTTCAGGCATCTAACAGTTTTGTGGTCCTCTATGGAATTTCCACGGTGATTTGTTTTGCCATCTGCCTGTTAGTATTGGCAGACAGGCTTGGGATTTATTCAAGTTATTACTTAGCAGATGAAAATTATTAGTGCTAATATTTTTCTTCTTACTTGCAAAATTCTTGTCACTAGAAGTTATCCTTGCATCTGTTTTCCCAGAACTTACCTAGAAGCCAGACAAGAAATAGTGAACAACAAGCAGAAAAGGAAACATGAGGAAAACACTGTGACTGGAGCCGTCTCAGGTCACACAGTGTATTGTTGATGAGCTTTATTTATGTGAATGATGATAGGCTTGGAATTTATTACATGCTTTTGATCAACAGTGTTATGTACTGTAGTAGTTTTTACTGCTTGTTCTGAACACGCTTTGTTTTTATTGTATTGCTTTAAAGTCTCTTAGAGCTTAAACATAATTCTTGTTAATATCGTTTCACAAACTCTTCCTCTTACTACTGTCCTGTTCTTTCAGGAATAGTCTTTAAATCTGAGAAAGACACAACCTTTTGTAAGCAGTGCTTAACTTGCTTTACAGGTGATTCTTTTAAATTCAGTTCTATTTGTATAGTACAGAAGAACTGAAGTCATCAGAGTTTGTTATGAAGCTTCAGAAACCTTCTTGATTCACAACCTCTGTGGTCATTAAAATTGGAACTCTTTTGAGGTGAACCAGTCAGTGAGCAGCCTCACAACTTGGTTTTATCCTTTACAGGAGAGCTTTATCAAACTGAATTGTTTGGTCCCATCTAAAACTTGTGAGATTTAGTAGAGATATTTAACAGATTTACTGAACAAATACGTAGGTCAGATGCTTACAAGTGTCAAAAATGAACTGCAGGTGTTGAAACAAGTGGGCACTTTTTTTGCTCACATGGTTTAATTAGTCTTCTAAACTCCTTTGAAACCTGAATGACTAGAACACTCACATCACTTTAGTGTCAGAAAACAAAGGAATAATGCTCATATGCTTTTCAATTCTTGCGAGCTATCCAAGTTTTAGGTTTTCCTGATATGCTTCAGTAAAAGGAAAGAATCAGATATAGTCATCTGATTTTTAGCTACTCTTGCTGCTTTTCTGTATATGCAAAGCAGAAAGAGGGGGACTGGTGTAATGTGTGCAGGACTGTTAGCATTTAGGATTCCCCAAATATTTGTGTTTAAAAAGTTACTTTGTGAAATAATGTCTGTATGCGATTCAGTGCAGAAAGGGATTAAATCCAGTACTTGGGCATGTCGTTAAAAGAGAAACTAATATCTGGTGATTACTCATGTAGTGGAAATTGCAAGTAGTTGAGATGTAAGTTTGATCCACCTCTTGAGAAGCATGGATTGAAGATTGGAGGTTAGGTAAATTTGTGTGGCATACAGTGATTGTCTCCAAGCTTCTAGGAGTTCTCTGAAAAATGCATCACAATACATTTTGCAGATGTTCTATTGTATATCCATAAATACTTTTATGATTGTATATCCATAAATACTTTTATAATTGTATATCCATAAATACTTTTATGTTTGTCTGGAATCTTCAAGCTTTATCATTTTGGTGGAAAGTTTCTATCTGTGAAATGGAGAAGATAGAATGAGAGGAGTCAGGAGTGGTGTAAAGTTAGGTAATCTCCATATGTGGAATGTCTAAATAAGTTAGGACTGTTTCATCTTCTCATCTTAGTTAAGAGAGAAGTGAGGAATGGATATGACAGTGGTGACCAAAAAGGAATGTAAGAGAGGGGGGAGAGAAAATGATTGGTCATTCTTCTAGGGCAACAGTTGAGGGACACCAGATGAGTGTTCCTAGCAGGTAAGAGTTTCAAAACCGGACAAAAGTAATTACTTATTTAGATACTGAATAAATGTGGAGATCCTTGTTGGGGGATGTAGAGGGTGCTATGGCTTTCCATCAGGTTTTGGTGGTATTTGGAGAAATTGCTGTTAGGAAGATCCCATTGACATCTACACAAATACCACGATGCACTGGAAATTTCTGAAACTGATTACTGCAAGTCTTAAAGAGCGTTGTGAGAAAGTGCCGTTGAGTACTTGCTTTTCTTGCTGTTAGACTTTTCTAGGCGTCTTTTGTTGATGGGCTTTCATCAACTCTTGTTCATTTTTACGTTCTTAAGGCTTTGCTGGGTTGAAGTTGAGAGGCAGAAGCAGCCTTGTTATGCAGGCCCAGTTGTGGTGTAGTGCTAATATGAGATGTTGCTGACAAAGGTGTGGGGATCTGTAGCTTAGCCTCTTTTAGGAGGACAAAATAATAAAGTAATTGTCTTTTTAAATAAACCTCACTTGAAGGCTTTTATGTCTTAAAATTTGTTTTTCTGGGCTCTGGCTCTCTGCAGAACTTGAAACCCTTGGTGCCTACTTGAGTCAAGTAGGAAGATTTAAAGGTGATACGCTATTGCTATGGCATGGTCTTTCATTCTCTGCTGCATAATACTTTCCAACTGTTAGATTTGGCTTGTAGCGTTAGAAAAAGCATGCGTGTGTCTGCACTGCTTGTTTATGGACATCTCAGGGTCTTTTGGGAAAGCTGTTTGAAGCCAGTCAATCTATTTAATGATCAGGTTCTACATATTTGCTTTTGATTCCCATATATAATTATGCACTCAGGACATCCTTTTCCATTATGAAAGAGGCTGTATAATTTTTACATTTGGATTTTTCTATGAGGTTGAAAGAAACCTGATTAAAAAGACCAGTCTGTTCTCTGACATTAAATATAGACAGGAGAAGACCCTTCAGTGTGAAAGAAAAGGAAGAATGTACCAGATAGCTTTATCTGCCCCTTTTTCAGTCAAGCATGAGTTCAGTGGTTTTAGCCTCAAAACTGATTGTTAGCAGGGTTGTTTGGTTTTTGGTTTGGTTTGGGTTTTTTTATGGCACAAATCTCAGCTTATTGTAAAGTCTGATAAAAAGCTATATATAGCAAAGTCAGTTGTCAAGCTGAAGAAATATTTTGCTATTTTTCTTCACCCTTTAGTTATGCTTTTACATGTTACAGAATATGAGCTATTAAAACTGTTTGTCTTACAATTAGAGTTGTAATTATTTTTTAAACAGGATTAGAAAAAGAATCTCATTGCTTCCTGTTTCTTTCCATTAAAATTTGCATGACAATCATAATTCTGGATGCTCAATTCTTCTAGAAGTCCTTAAGAGTCGGGATGTGAAGCTTCATTGTTATCTGCTTTTACATGCAAGTGTCTACCTGTACATTTCTAGAACCTCACATCATGCCTATTTCAGATTTTCTATAAATGTAATTTGTGAATGCATAAACTTATTAATACGTAATATGCAAGATATGTAAATAAATTCATTTATAAATACAGCTTTTTCTATTTTCCATAAATATCACCCATTCACATGACAAGTATTTTGCTCTTCTAAAAGCCTAGTTTCCTTTTCTTGAAAATTGAAGTTGATTCTTCTACAAGAGTTTATTTTTCATTTGCACAAATCCTTTTTAAATTTGGCCTGGCAGTATTTATATGGATACATGTACATGCTTTCTAAGGCATGACTGTAACTTTTTTCTGCTGCAGATGTTTTGCATCGATTCCAGAATGTAGGAGAACATTCTTAAAGTGAGGTGGAGCATATTACGATGAGTCTTTTTTTCTGTTGGTCAGTACCTTACACTTAGAAATAAATGAAGTAAAAAGTGAAAGAAAAGAGTTTTCTTCTAAAGAACCTAACAAATGTGTGTTACTGAATTGCTGAACTGTGGTGGAAACCTGGTAAAACCTGGGACAATATCTACAGTATATGTTTTAGTGTATTTCTTTTTTTTTTTCACCAAGCTATAATTCCTCATTTGGGTGTATGTTACATAATATACTAGCACATTTGGCCTGAACTTGGTACTCTCGGAAAAGCTCAGATGCAAGTAATTGAGTCAAGATGGAGAGTATTAAATGTTTGAGAACCGAGCAGAAAATGTAGATGTGCAAACATTGGCAGTATGTCTGCTTCCTCAGAGGGAACTGGTTGTGTTTTGAGATCGCTGATGATATTAAGAACTGTCTTGTCAATTAAATACTCCAAGTGCAAAATTTCAAACTGCCTCAGAACCTTTAAGTGTATGTGGTCTTAACCTTAATAACATGAATTTAATAACCTTAAGAAGTTTTGGAAATTACCTGGACAATTTTGGAAATTATAGTTCCACTTTTTAACTAATATTTCATTTCTTCACTTAAAAAAAAGATTATAAATGCAACATCTGAAGATGATGCAACCGTAGTATAGTCCAGCTGGATTATGGTTGAGCTCTGGATTTCCACTCTTTTAAAAAAGACCAAACTGTTTAAGACCCTTCGCTACTGTGAGGTACGTGCATATCTTGGAAGGTTTTTATGTTGTGATAGGGGTTTACCCCACTCTGGTCTCCTATGAACCGTGTCAGTCTTTCCTGTGTGTTGTGTTGTATGAATGACCTGCTTTGAAAAACTGATTACTGTAATCAGCGATACTCCGGCAGAAGGAATTTTTAAAGTACCAAATTGTTCTGGTGACTGGATTTTTGATAAATCATTTTTATAATTATCTGGACAGCACTAGCAGAAGTGAGCATTGTACGGAGATGTTGGCACTACAAATGTAGGCTTTTAAGCAAGAAACAAAATGTCCCAAGGCTGAAAATAGCCTATCCATTGCTCCTTGCTGGATTTCATTTTAGTCTAGATGTTGTCAAACAATTTCACGACATCAGTTTAGCTTTTAAAAAGGTAATCTGAAAAAGGTCTTTTGAGTGTGCTGTGAAGGGTTTTGTTTTCACAGTAGCAGAAAAGAATTTATACCCATATTGAACAAAATGTGAGTTTTTCTGGGGTTGGGAGCAATGTGCATCTTGTACGCGTTCAAAACGTTAGAAGCTAAGCATTGCAGAGGAGAAATAGCGTGGAGTACTGAATTACAGGCTTATGCTTACTTTTCTGTACTTTCTCAGCAAAACAGATGGGCATCTTTTAAGTAATGCTTTGTAAGAGCTATCACAATGACTACTGCATCAGACTCTTGACTTAGAATTACTAGGGAAGGGATAGCTACACATACCAGGTGTAGAGTTTTAAGTGTATTGCATCCTAAGTGTTTGTGAATACTTTTTTGAAACAATGAAATACAACCTGAGGATCTTTTCCATAGTTTTTCACTGTATTGAGGATATTCCTGTTTGGGGGGGGGGGGAACAACAAAAAACCACAACAAACCAAAAACCAAACCTGTAAAAAAACCCCAAACTGTAGCAAATAGAAATGTTTCCATTTTAAAAGCTATCTTCTGATTATTAGATTTTTTTGTTTTGCATTGTGCTGGGGACAGGGGGCTGATGAGATTTCTTTACTTCCATTGATTATGTGTAAATCATCATTTATCCGTGCTCCTTTATTTATCCCAAATGACTGAGAGAAGCTCCTTTTGGTTATGGTGTCTTTCCTTAGCTGCTTACTGCCTTGAAATATTTTTTTTCTTTATTTATTATTTCTTCTGATGCAGTTAAAATAAAAAAAAAACCCTGATGGTCAAAGCTTTCAAGACAAACACTCTTCTGAAAAATTATATGTGGAAGAAGGGAAGCAATAAAGAGGCACTGGCATTGTTCAGATGAAGGCATAAATGAAGTGTGCTGTAACCATATACCTTTTTTTTTTTTTCCCATCTGGAAACATGATTTTTTTTTAATACTGCTTCCTTGCAGAGTTTGTCATTAGTTGCCATGTATCCTTTAAGTGGCCCATGTGGCCAATATAATCTTAATTACTGGATATTTTACTGAAGACGTTGGTTATTATGAGTCTATAATACTGACAATCAAGAAAAAAAATAGTCAATAGATCTGTTCAGTTTTACAGTGCTGTTGTGTTATCTTCAGATGATCCTTCCTTTTCCCCTTCAGCTTGTGCCTGACTTTTTTTTTATATGTTAAAAAAAAATAAAGCTTTCATAAAGCCAATGGCTATGTTGTGTCATGAAGCTTTTGGTGCCAAGTCTTATCAATTTCAGAAGTGGTTGGAAAAAACTTGTAGTTAAGTATCTGATGGCTTTTGAAGGCTTCCACACTACACTCGATAGCAGACGTTTTTAAAATAATAACAATACTAACCACACTTTCCCTCTCAAGTGCTGTGTTTAGGGAGGGAAACATTACAATTTAATCTGGAAATGGATGGTTTTCACCCTTAGCTTGTGTCAAAGGTTATTCCCCCTGCCCGCCCCCTCACGTTACAGCCCTGCTGTAGAAACAAGGTGTTGACCTTTCCAGTACTTTGTGCTTTCCAAGACTAACTTGAAAATATTTAGAAAGCACTATTTGACTTTTTTTCCCAGGACTCTCTCACTGCTTTGGAAATGGTTAGAATCACTTCTGCAGGACCTACAGGTAGAGGCTCTTGGTGGCCTGTAGAGAATCAGGATTGAAATTTCACTCATTGGCAATGAAAGTGTTTGAGGTTAGATTTCCAGTACCTTGGAAGTATAAAGTGGGCTTCTAAAGTCATTAGGAGGAGATGGAAAAATAAATATACATTTTTCTTTCTGGCTTTATTTAGAATATTGAAAAGCTTTGAGAACAAAGCCGCAGTTGTTAGGAATGATACACCTGAGAGATCATTGCAGGGTTGGATTGGCAGAAGACGTGAATGAGCCTTCAGGGGGAAAAAATTAAACAAAAATGAATTAACCTCTGCCATGTAAGCTGTCTTCTTTTTTCCTTTTGAAGTGTCAGTTTGTGGTTTTGATAAATGTCAGAAACATTCTCCTTCTCAAGTAAGATTCTTCTCCGCATAATCCACTGTTAGGGGTTTTTCCCTCTTGCCTCCAAAGTTTACCTTGTCCTTCCTTTGGTTTCTAATCAGAAATGGGATGGATTTGACAGCAAAGTGCATTTCACACTGAATTAGTTTTGTAAGGAAGCTAAAGGAGTTTTTTTTCCTGAGAGTATTCTTTCCTGCAGTTCTGGAAGTTCATTAACTTAATAAAATGCAAAGTAAAATCCATTCCCCCACCCCATGCTCTGCTTCTAGGTTTCAATCCTGTTTTTATGTATAACATTTGATATAATGACAGAGTCTGTTTTACATAGGCACGCGAGTTAGTGGCTGGCAGCCTAGTGTCCCTGTCTAGGTATCAGGCACACTTGCAGTTGTGGCACAACGTGGTTAAGTAGAATTCACTTATTTTCTGTCCAGAAAAGGCTTTGTAGAGAGTATGACTTAGTGAAGCTTTTTTTTATTTCCCAGTGGTTCATCC
>JAAGNO010001442.1:0-10597 GCA_033439905.1 Ceryle rudis | reverse complement strand
ACAGGCTCCCACCCCCTCCCACCAAAGAACTTGCTCCTCCTGCTCAGGGGGAACCTCCTGGCTTCCAGCTGGTGCCCCTTGGTGCCCCTTGTCCTGGGGCTGGGCACCACTGACCAGAGTCTGGCCCCATCCTCTCACCCCCCTACAGGGGCCCTTTAGCTCTTGCTCAGCATTGCTCAGCTCCCCTCTCAGGCTGCTCTTCTCCAGCTGAACACCCCCTGCCCATATTTCCCAGTGCCCTGATCTTTCTCAGTGTCTGGTGAATAAACTATTTCTCCATGGTGTCCCGGGCCTTGGCAGTATCAGAGATAGGTGCCTGCTCACTTTCAAGTACATGCCTGAGACTTTATAAAGTCATCAAGCACTGCAGGTTAAACACGTTTTAGAGTGGAAGCCATGGTGTCTTCACCAGGTAGTAGGTACAGAATGTGACAGCAAAGAAATAGTGTTGGGGATTTATGTTTTAGGCCACTTGACTTTTGATCTCCAGCTTGAGGAAGATGAGTCTTGTTGGCAGTACAGTGCAAGACAGGCACATTCTGCTTGGGGTGCAGATGCCTGCTTTTAAAATGTGCTTTCCCATGCTAAAACCCTTCTCTTCCTCCCCACAGCGTAACAGAGTTGGACCCTGTGAGTCATCACTGAAGACCAAATAACAGGAGTGACCAGCTAGGAGCTAGCACTGCCTCCATCTAAAAAGTAACTACTTCTTGGCGTGCTGGGGTTTTTCATGCCTTTGATTTGCAAACTCTAGTTCCTCGTTACTTCTGCTTGTTGTATTACCGTGCCTTGACTGGGCTGAAAGATGTCAGAAACGGCTATGGCTTCAAAAGCTTGTGCTGGGTGTGGAAAGCTGATGAACAAAAGTGGCTCTTAAACTCATTCGTGGAAGATCTTGATTTATCTCCCTGAAGAAAGAGGGAGAAACCACGCCCTGGGGATGGGGTGGTTTGAGACTGGCCTGCTGCTCGCTCTCTGTGGTTCTGAGGGACTGGGGCACGTGTACCTGTTGGCAGATGCATCTCCCAAGACAGTGAATACTGTGCTGGAGTCCCCGTGGCTCTGTCAGGAGTAGCTGATCTCAGCACTGGACCTGTACAAACTGATCCTGGTGGTTCGGGAAATGAAATATGAGGAGAAAACATAAATCCCAATCTTTTTTTCACAGGTTTTGATACTTCAAGCTTAGATTGCATTCTGAATAGACAACTGGTCAGCCACAGCCATTTTATATTTCCTCTTTTCTTTCTCTGTTCTGCCCATAGAGAGAAAAAAACCCCTATGTTCCTACATGCCACCACCCTTCTTAAATGTACTTTCACTTCATCGTTCTGGATTTGAAGGGCTTTTTTTCCGCCTCAAAGTCTTTGTACAGCCTCAGACTGAGCTGCTCTCCATGCGATTCAGACTAAGCCTTTTTCCTCCAGGACTGGAAACAAGAAGAATTCAAACTGTTTCCTCAGCTGTGGTAGGTTCACGGAGAGGGACTATGTTTAGTTCCCTAAACACGGGCCTGCTTTTGGGATTGCAAAATGGAGGAGATCCAGGCTGGTGTTTCCTACAGAGTAGGAACAAAGCAAGTTCCAGAAGGATTCAGTGTCCCTACAACTGGTTTGGCCATTGATTTTTTTGATCCCAAGGGTAGCCGTGAATTTCGGTCTCCAGAGCCTTCCTCATCCCTGCTGTAACTACTGGCTTCCCAGGGGTGGTGTTGGCACAAACTCATCATGTATCATGCTTTTTGGTTTGGTTGTAGCAGATACTTTAGTCAGTGATCCTGTTTCTTTCTTCCAGCCTCACTGTCAGGAAGGAGACTGTTCATGGTGGTGTCCAGCATTTGCTGTCACTCTGGGTTTGGCTGACTGTGGTCAGAAGGAAAATAGGGCACTTGACAATGATACTGGTGATGCTCAGGGCAACCAGCAGCTTACGGAGTCCAAACAGAACTGCAGACCTGAGGAGCACTTCCAGGCACACCTTGAAAGAAAACTGTCCTCCACCTGAGATGGAGCACTGCAGATCCCCCCAGGGAACAGACGGCTGCAGTGGTCAGGTTCTATGCCAGGAATTTATCAGGTGTAAAGAAACTGAGACTCTTGAAGCCCAAGTGTTCAAAAGGTGCTAATTTTCCACAACTGGTAATTAAAATGCTGAGCTGTGCTGACTGATAACCAAAGCAGAACATCCAGTCACAGCAACTCGCACCTAAAGCGTCCAAGAGCAGTTTAGCGCCACGCCGCCAAAGCTGCCGTCTGCCACCCGCAGAGCCGTCTGCTATGTGAAGAGAAGAGAACCTGCCAATAGCTGTAGTTCCCTCAGCCCAGCTGTCAGACACAGGCCTTCATTTGCCTTTCTTGTTTCTTTTTGGTTTTTTTCCTGATTTGTGCCTTTTGAAACTTTTATTTCTTAAATTTCAAGAGTCCTTTTCTGTTCCCTCGTAGCTGGGCACGTGGGACGTTGCGTAATGGTGTGACTGAGATTGACTGAACTGCTTTGGTGTTATTTTGGAGCTGTGTTCCTGTGTTCTTTGGGCAGAATGGGTGAGACCGGGGTACTGATAAGGCGTTAGTGATTCCACAGCCTCATTTTCCCACCTGCCAAAATCCTCTTTTGGACATTATACTGCAAGCAGAAGCATCTCTTCTGTCCGAGGAGCCCTCCAGGCTCACCAGAAGGCAGTCTTTGCTGTCAGCACAGGAGCATTCCCGATGCTCTTCCAGTAAAGGCAAAGAGAATAAAAAAATAAGAAGCCCGTTCATCGGCTTCCCTTTTAGTTTTGTCTGACTCTGAATATCTCAGTTTTCTTTCTGAATTTCTTTTGGGATCCAGAGTGGACTGTCAGAGGTTATGGTTGTGCCTACTCTACAAAGCCCTCCTAAGAAAGTAAATACAAAATCTCTGATTCATCATTTACCTGGGCTTTGTTTCAGCAAGTACACCGAGCATCTACTGAAACTTCACCTCTTTGTTTTGAGACCATGGCAGGACTTGCGACTCGACTCTAGCCATGGGTGAGGTTCCTCAAGGTGTGGTGAGCTAATCTAACAGCCTGCTGCTGCCAGGAGGGACAGGACCACACAGGGAAAAGGAAGCAGGAGCCAGACCTCTCTCCTTCTGTCTAACTAGCTCTGATAGCAGCTCAGCTATGTGTGGGATTGCAGCCTAAACCGATGGGTCACGTCTGACTTTAAGCTGCTGTAAAGTAATTTCCTGGTGGTAAGTGAAGGCAAATGGAGCCGTAATTTGAATTGCTATTGTGTTTTCTAGTTTTCATTCACCGTGAAGACTTGTCATCAAGATTTAATTTCTGGACAAGTGAGATCCTTTAGCTTGTGCAATTGCCTCTGTCTTTTTATACATTAGAAAAAAAAAAAAAAGTAATGTAAGAGGGAGATTGGATAGAGTTCTGGAATCAGAGAAACAAAATTATTTGATGCAGAGGGCTGAACTGTGTATAATGATGACATATCAGCTAGAGTTAAGTCTTTCCACCCAGAAATACCTGGTCTTGCCCAGGGATCAAGGGGAGAATTTTGCTCTACACTCCCAGCTGATATTATTGGAAACTTTATCACTGCACTTGATGCTTCATAAGAAAATCTCTTTAGTCCCTCCCCTAACTCATCATTTAAGGACCGTGTCTGCCTTGCTTCCTCTTTTCCCTGTTTCTTTTCCACTTCCCCATCTCATGTGTTCTCTCTCTTCTCCATCTTGTATCCTCTTGTCAGCCCAGTGCGTGGTCACTTTGGACAAATGGAAAGGGACTCGGCTCTGTGCTGTTCCTGGGGTCAGTGCCCACAGCTGCTGTTCAAAGGCTGCCAGAAGCCTCCGCAGATGCCACATCGCTTCGCTTTAGTTTGTAAGTAGAAGATCACTAGCATTAAAACAGGGAAGAAGGAGCACAGGGCCGTGGGGTTGGTCAGGGTTTACCTACTGGGAATTCTGATTCAAAAACGTGCGCAAAATAAATCATGAAGGTCAAGTCCTGCTTGCAGCTTAGAATCACAGATGCACTATGGTTGGAAAAGAACTTTACGATCATCGAGTCCAACCATTACCTAACTCTGCCAGGGCCGCTCCTACACCATATCCTTAAGCACCACATCTAGACAGCTTTTAAATACAACCGAAGATGGTGATTCCACCACCTCCCTCAGCAGCCTCTTCCAGTCTTTTGATAACTTCTTTGGTATAGAAGCTTTTCCTCCTGTCCAACCTAAACCTCCCTGGGGCAACTCAAGGCCGGTTCCTCTTGTGCTGTCCCTTGTCCCTTGGGAGCAGAGCCCGACCCCCCCTGGCTCCACCCTCCTGTCAGGAGCTGGCAGATCCAGAAGGTCTCCCCTGAGCCTCCTTCAGCCTAAACAATCCCCTTATTAACTAATGTAACACAGAACATAATTCACAGTTTCAGGGGAGGTGGGATAGCTCTGACTACTTTTGCCCCTTCCAGATGCAGTCCTTTGTATGTTTTCCTTCTAGATCAGGAGGAATCAAAACACCATCTCCTATTTTTCTGCGGTGTTAATGAAGTCACCTAATTGCTGCACTCATCGCTCAGGGCTCCCTGCTGGGCTATCATCCCAATGGCACACAGAGCATTTCTGATTCATCCGTATGGAGTGCAAAGGCTCGGGGGTGCAAAGTCTCAGGGGTGCCTACGTAGGATTCAGATTTGTGCGCCGTGCCAGCTGGAGCCGCAGCAGTCCAACGCCTGGGCGCGTTCACGGCACGCGGTGCCTGCGCAGAGCTCACCGTCGCCACGTGGTTCGGAATCATTGCAAATTCACCAGGCTCTGCAGTAGGTAATTCCTCAGCACAGTTAGATGAGGAAGAAGAGTCAAGGTCTTTGGCCTGGGCAGTTCACACCAGACTTCGGCACGGTGCAGTTTGTGGATTTGATGGGTTCAGGGTTACCGCGACCCAGCTGCACGTGGGTGTGAAACCTGACATCCACCCCATGGCTTAAGTTCCTTGTTAGCCCAAAATGCCTCGAGAGAACACTCTGCACATCTTCCAGCTGACCTTTAAGGGTGCAAGATTTAGCTATCAAGTTTCAGAAATGAATACATTCCCATAAAACCACCTTTAAAAAGAAACAAAACCAAAACCTCCGCTACCCGCACAAAAGACATGAAAAAATCCTGTCATCCATTGTCACCAGTTCTAGAACCCTGTAAACTAGAAACACATTTATAAAAATATCTATTTTGTTCTTTTTTTTTTTTTTTTCCCCCATTTTGGTTCTTTATTTTTTTCTTTTAGCTGGACACTTGAAAAAAAAAAATGCTCTTCTTTCAAAGTGTCAGCTATAAAACTACCAGCTGTCTTCTCCTGGAGTGATTTTAGTGTTATTGCTGGCTGCCTAATTAGCTTTTTCTTTGAAGTGTGCCTTGAACTTTTACATCTTCGAGTGGGGATCCAAGCCAATGGAGATCTATATTTAGTAAAAATAAATTTCATGGAGCTGTGCTTCTCAGAAAGAGACAGTTCCAGATGGATTCTCAGTCAGCTCCCTCAAACTCTGTAGCTCAACTTCAAAAGGTTTTTGTTTAATAACAGGTTAGGCAATCACCTGTTGGGAATAACAGTGGACTGAGCTGTTGTCCCTAAAATCCTCGAAGATTGATTTGCCACCCACTGAATGACCCTCCCCTGGGGAGAGGGGGGATAAAGTCAAAGCTTTTCTAGATTCCTTCCAGCCCCATATCCTGAAATTGTGTGACTCTCTGAAATAATGAGTTTCATTGTCTTTCTAAAGAGTAATTAACTACTCTGAGATCTTTTCATTACAAAGGGTCAGGCATTGAGAAATCGGTGAGAATCTATCCCCTCCAAAATCTGATTCCTTCACCGCTAAGTTGATGTATCTTCCAATGTTGGACGTGACAATTTGAGATACCGGAATCAGGGGTTTATATAGAAACAATACAACAAAGCAGGTTTTAGTTCCCTGTTTATATTTCACCTCCTAGTGCACTTGTGTAACGCGGAATTGCTCTAATGCCTGTATGGAATTCTTTCCTCAGATATCATCTATACATTTCACAACACTGGCATTGCAGACCTTATAGCTGCCAGTCCCCGTGAGTATAGCGTTTGTTTACTAACACTGATTTATCTCCAAGGATAAATATTAAACCTAGGTGAAATATTTTAGCCATACTGCTTGGTACGATTTTGCTGCTTTCTTTATTTCCCCCCATTTCTTACCGATAGCTAATTTTGAGAAGAATTATTTCTTTGACAGCCATGTCACCAAAGAAGGATGCTTTCTAACTCTTCACGATGCCGTGCTGGCTGCTTTGGGTGAGCATCGAAAGCTAGATGAGCTAGAACCTACTGCACAAGAGTTTGCTGAAGAACCACCAGCAGCAGGTAGAATATTTAGCTTAACATTTGAGCCTTCGCGTTGTTAAATTATCTTGTCATTTGTCTTAAACCTTGTCATGTGGCTGAGGAAATAAGGCAGAGCAGATGTTCTTTTAAATTCTCCTGTTTTTCACAGGAACTTTTGCAATGGATCTATAATCCAGTTTTTCTTTGAGTCCTGTGCTCCTGTTTGAGAAAGGGCATCTCTGTGTGCAGGCTGGAAGGGCACCCAGCTGAGTTTTGCAGCTTTGTTGCATTTTCAATTTTTTCCATTTCTCCAGCAGAGTAAGAAGCTGCCACGGGTTTTATTTCCAGAGGTTACTGCACCAGCTCTCGTGGAGCTGATGGGGGAAGTGAAGGACAGTGCCAGCTTGATTTCCTGAAGAACTGAAGTTTGTGCACATGCACTTTCTGTCAGTACTCTGCAATAATTTTTAAGCTGACTGGCTGTCTCGCCCAAGTTCAAATAGAGCAGACGGCTGCAAGTTCCAGGAAAAGCCCTTGTTCTGAGTAGAATATTCCAGTAATTGCCCCACCTAGGGAAAGAACCCAGCCTTGGCTCATCATCATGTGCATACTGCCATGCTGGGGTCCTATAGCTGAAAGAAGCAAAAATGAAGACAAAAACCTGCAGGAAAACAGGGGTCTTGAGTTCTGCTGCTCATAGAACAACTTAGTTAACTCTGTGATCTTGGCATTGTCCAGAAGAGTCTGTACAAGGATATTGACCTTCTGGGCTCTCTCCCCCCTAGAAAAAAATCTTCAAAGAATGAAGGTCACAGTATATATTCACCAACTGCGCTTCCACGGACGCGGCAGGGAGGGTTGGGAGCAGCTACCAGGCAGGAAGAGCCTGCTGTGAGATGGGGCTGGGCTGGGGGTGCAGGTGGCACCCACAGCAGCTCAGTGACATCAGCTTCGGCAGCCCCTGCTCGTGTCTTGGCAGCTGGGGACTTGGCCTGTGCCGTGCTCCCACACCAGCATGGCCCTCTTGCTGCTCCCATGACATCACCTTGGCTTGGGAACTGCGCTCGACCGGCTCGACAGATCGGCCACCCTTGGCTTACAGTCATGTTTGCGTACATTGCAGGAAAGAAGTTTGCTCTTGAAGAAGAACAAAGATTTTTATTTTTTTTTTTTCACTGCAAAGCCCTCTGACAACAAACTGTGGCGTGAAGAGCCAATACCAGTTAGCTGAGGCTCGGCCCAGAGTTAAGCAGAGCCAAGCTCTCTCTGGCACTGTGATTCTCCACCCCTTCCATCCGATTTCCAGAACCCAGGCTGGAGGAAGAGATCAAAGTATACCAGCAACCCCTGAACTGCACCTGCTGGGGAAATGGGATGTCAACAGAGAGGAGAAAGGTACAACTAAACAACAGTTCTGGTGATTCTTAACAGCCTTCGATCCTCTTCTTCTTTTTTTTATTTCCCTGTTCCAGGGTTCTTAAAACAGGCAGCCTTCCCAATGCCTCCAGTAATTGTGTTTTCTACACAAAAAGCAACATTCATGTTACAGCTTTAGAGCATTTTCAAACAGCAATGCTCCCCAGCAATGCCAAAAGCAAAGAAATTTCAGCGTGTAAGAGAATTCTGGGGTTTGTAGCTAAATCCAGCAAATTATTTGGGCTTTTTTTTCTGAGATTCTGTAGAATGTCCTAATTTAGCACTTACATATTTCTTGCTTGCTAGTAAGGAAAATTAATCTGCTAGTAAGGAAAATTAATCTGCTAGTAAATAAAATTAATTGCCGTATTTCAATAGGTTACACAGAGGCAGTTTCATTATTTTCCTAATGTATTCGGAATGATGTGAAGCTTCAGAGAAAACATTATTACTCTTCAACGCTGTGCTGAAGGTGATGTTGGCTGTCACTAAAGTAACATGGGCTCTGTCCTTTGTTGCTCCCTCAGCCTCCTAATCCACCAGAACTAAATCCCAGTGAACAATATAATATTTTTTTCCCCATGTTTTCATAGTGCTTTACTGAAATACTGAGGAATGGAGGAATTTATTCACTTTGTGCTGAGGAGCCAGGAAAATGTTAGATACGGTTTGCACTAGAGAAAAAAAAAACCTCAACTTGGTTCTATTTTCTGTGGATTGACTCTAGAGTTTGATGCAGTAACACCAGGACGGAGGTGTGAGCTGAAAGTAGAAGCATTTCACTGTACCAGCAACACCCATCACAAGGCTTCACCGTGCCCTCGTCCGGAGGATTGTCCCACAGCACAAGCTGCCTGAAGAGCTGAGAGGTGAATTCACTGTAGGTGAGTGGCCAGCGCTGTGTATTTATCCACCTTTCCGAGCCCATTTTAGGGCAGAGCTTGGATTTTAAATGATGGATCTTCCGTGCACAGGTCCTGAGCTCTGGGTTAACGTGGGAACAGCTCAAACTTTTGCTGCCGGGCATTGTGCACTTTCTGGATGTGCAGCAACAGCCAGCGTGTGAATTGTGCTGCTCCTGCCTGCTCAACTTTAGCAACGATACCACGGGCATTAGGAATATTAATATTAAACTGTCTTTATTCCAGTGAGCTCTTAATTTTTTTTCTTTTATTTTATTAAATTCATTTAAATCCAAACAGTTTCTGGAGGGAAGCCACAGCACTGCACGTATCAGCTGCAGGGGTAAAGAATTTTAGTGAACGTTACTGTGCAGAGCTGCTAACTGTAGAGGAAACTGAGTCCTGGAACCCTCGTACCTTTTGGATTGAAAGACAGGAAAAACTGAAAGCTCAGATGGTTGAGTAATTCTCAAACCACATATGCTTCCCTACATTGTTTGGGATGGTGGCTTCACGCCAAGCTCCTCTGGGCTCTGTTCAAAACAGGGTAATACAAACCCCATGAAAAGCATGGCCCTCATTTCCAGATTCAGTTGGCTCTCTTACGGCAGCCTCGATTAAAGATGGAATTATGTTCCTGGCTGTTGGCACCACCAAAAGTCTCCACTGCAAACTCCAGAGGTTTTGGGTTGGTTTTTTTGGTTGGGTTTGGTTTTGGTTTTTTTTTTCCCTTTCTTTCTTTTGGCTTGTTCTGCAAAGTTCTGAATCTTTCCTTCCTACCCCCATGACTCTGCAGAGTTAAGCACCAGGGGACAACTCAGACGTCAGCATGTCAGCGCTGAAATGATGGGTATTTGTGTTGCAAAACAAATCTCTGGCTGAGAGGAAGTCCAGAAGATCTCGATCTATTTTCCCTGATAGCCACGCGGTGCCATAGCTCTGCTCCCACGTGTGTACACAAGGCTTCTGTGGTTAGCCAAGCACAAACCCCTGGAAGCGGGCTGTGAAATGACAAAGCACGTACTTTATGGCCAAGGACTCCACCTAGAGCTCTACAAAGCCGCAGAAGAGTTCAAAGGCCTGTCTGTAATCATGGGTTTGGAGGCAGCTCGACGTTCTCACCTGACCTAGTTGCGACAGCTACGCTCGGTTTGTGCACGCAGCAGCTTTTTCATGTCCTCCCCAGCTACTGGGATGTTTTCCGTGCTGGAGAAGCCCCGGCAGCAATTCCTCTGCATGGAATTGGAGGATGCAGGTCCCCAAACATGCCCATTATCACTGCAGGAGGCAGAGGGTTTATAACCACCCCAGCCCTGTGGTTGCTGTATTAACATATTACGCTGGTGCATAAAGGGCTGCAGAGGACACAAAGCAGCTGAGGAACCTCAGGAATCACGCAGAGCGTGGCAGGGGCAGTTCTTGGGAGGAAGGACCAGATAAACCAGTTGTATGGGCATAGTTTGGGGGCATTTATTCTGCTTTAAAATTTAGTGCCAGGCTGGTGGACAACAAGTTCACCATGAGCCAGCAGTGTGCCCCCTGTGGCCAAGGTCAATGGTATCTTGGGGTGCATGAGGACGAGTGTGGCAGCAGGCCAAGGGAGGTTCTCCTCCGTCTCTGCTCTGCCCTAGCGAAGCCACCTCTGGTGTGTTGTGCCCACTTCTGGGCTCCCCAGTTCAAGAGTGAGAGGGAATTACTGGAGAGAGTCCAGTGGAGGCTACGGAGATGCTGAGGGGACTGGAGAGAAGGAGGCTCAGGGGAGACCTTCTGGCTCTGACAGCTCCTGACAGGAAGCAGGAGCCGGGGGGGGTCGGGCTCTGCTCCCAAGGGACAAGGGACAGCACAAGAGGAACCGGGCTGAGATTGCCCAGGGGAGGTTTAGGTTGGAGCTGAGGAACAATTTCTTCCCCCCCTCCCCTGCAGGGCTGTCCAGGGCTGTCCCA
>JAAGNO010001441.1:0-12358 GCA_033439905.1 Ceryle rudis | reverse complement strand
AGGTGTTTTTTCCTCAGCGCGGCCGCCTTAGAATTAACGCGTTCTAAAGCGCGGGATGGCCCCTCTTCGCCGCCTCCTGAGGGGAGGGCAGAGAGGACTGCAAGTCCCGGCGTGCACCGCGCCGCGCTGTCAGGTGCGGGGGTGGCGGGGGCGGCGCGGTGGCTGCTGATAGCTGTAGTCCCGCCCGCCGGGGTGGGTTGGGGGAGCCCTCAGGGGTGGTAGAGCCGTGTGGCGGGAACGGGATAAACTATGAGGTAAAGATGCCCCCGGGGGAACTGGGCAGACAGAGGGGCAGAAAGTCTGGTGGTCTCTCGGACGTGCTAAGGGTTCCTCCGGAGGGCTGGGGGCCGCGGTGCTGGGGAAGGAGCCGTTTTCAGGGAGCTGAGAGCCCAGGGGCTGGGCTGGTGCCGCCTCAAAGCGTGCGGGTCCTGAGCAAAGCCTTCTCCCTGCTTTTTCCGCAGCTTCTCCACCATCGGGATGCAGTACCTGCCCCCAGCTCTGCTGTACCTCTTGCTTGCGCTGCTGGGGCCTGGCGGTGAGTGTTTGGCCATCCCAGCCTGAGCCCACAGGGCTCCCCTGGGCAGGGGCCAGCTGCAGACTGGCGGGAGGTGGCAGGGGGCTGCTCTGCAATGTCCCTGTCACACATCTCTGGGGAGACCTGTGCCACGCTTCCCATCAGCTCTTCTTTCACATGTTACCTTTGTCTTGGTGCGTTCATGCGGACAGTGCTGTGCTGAGGCACTGCTGTGACGGAGCACTCGCCTCATGTGCTGAACTCACCTCTGTGTCAAAGCAGAATAAATACTGCCTGTGGTGCAGCCAGTGATGAACTGAGGAGCTCTCCTGTGCTTAAATAACTATCTAAGAACACTGTGTAGTATGTGGCAACAAGAGAGAAAAAAAAAAAAAGGCATCTGGGGCAACCTGTTTATCTCCATTTCTGGTCTTATTTTACATAGCTTATGTCTTTTAAACAAACAGTGAATAAAATAGACTTGAATTCCAAATATCAAAATTGTTGCCATGTGACCAGATGATGGTTTTAATATCAGTTGTATTGACACTGGGAAATCTCAACCTCTCTTAGAGCATGATATGGTACAACATAGCTGGATCGTTGTAAAGTGTGCCCCTTAACAGCAATATTTCAGAGCACTATAGTAAGGTGCTTGTGATTCCTGAAGTGCTAAGATAGTAAATGTACATTCTTTAGAACAGCGGGTACCTAGTTTGAATTTGTGACCCAAGAGGCAATATAAAACCAAGCTTTGGGCATTTATGATTCCTAAATTACTAGGATCACATCAAGAAACAATTAGTGTGGGTTTGAAGTATCCTATAACCTTATCTTGGCGTGAACTTCTGTTGCGCTTCAAATATTTAAGTTACTTCCTTGTAACATGTTAAAGTGACAGTTCTCCTTTTAAGTTCTTTAGTCGCATTGAAAGAAGCTGTAACCCCTTTACTGTTTACATGTACTAACTTTATTAATCTGACACTTCAGGTACCAGTGAACAAAATGTCTATATTGCAGAAGAAAGTAGGTAGTTTTTTCTGACAATCTATTCATCATTCATAGTAATTGAGATTTGTGGGTTTTTTTTTTTGATTGGTTGATTTATTATTTTTTTTTTTTTTACCTCCACCCCCCAGATGGAGTCATTGTGTTGTCTGTTCCTGAAGTGGTTTCATTAGAAAGTGGAAGCTCAACAAACGTCACTATCTCTCTGAGGTAAAATCATGATTGTATCTCTCCCTTTGGAACAGGGGACAAGCAAACAGATAGGACTTGGCTATATATTCAAGACTTTCCTTCAGACTCAGTTCCTTGTTCATACAGAGTGAATCTCATTGATGCAACTGGCCAATTCTAGACTGTTACATCACTTTGTACCAGTATAGACCAAGATAGCGCAGCATTCTCACAAGCAGCCTCGTATGGTTGGCCTCTGACAATCTCCCATGGCATCAGAATGGGAAGTCGAGCAGAAAAAAAGAAGTTTTATACTGTCTGCCCTACATGAGGTTACTGAACTGTCTTCCATAAATGATCTTACAGTTCCTAGATTTCTAAAAATTGATGCTGAAGAGAAACTTGCATTTCCAAGAAGGGTCACCAAAAAAACTTTACCAAACAAACAAAACTCACTATTTCTAGCAAAGAAAGGCAGCTACTCCAGAGTGGGGGCTGATTCACCGTAGTCTCATTGTTTACTACAGTGCATTGTTGCCTGTGTTTTTCCTATATCAGCCTCTTCCTCTTAATTAATTAAAAGATTGTTAAACATATGCAGCCCTCCCCTTTGGGATCTCAAAGTTTGATTAAAGGGAACAGTCAGATGAAAATGTAAGAACTGTGATAAGGAGGAAAACAGCAAAACTCCCCTGCAGCCCTGAAGCAGTTTTTGTGAACTCTGGCACCAGTCTTACTTGTTCCCATCTTCACAGGGCTCCACTAAATGAGACACTGGTGATAACTCTTAATATTACACACTCATCAAAGCACAGCACCATTGTTGAACTGCCTGATGAAGTAAGTGACAGAACAGACTTATGAATTGTGCAAAAGCCAGCCGCTAGTATGGTGTGACTCTCACCTTTCTTCCCTCCACTTTGCCTTGTAGGTAAAATTGCCTGCAGGTCACACTAAAGCAGACTTCCAAGTGAAAGCAGATGATGTTGGACAAGTAACAGTTTATCTTTATGCCATTAACTCCAACTTAACTGGGTGAGAAACTGGTTTTTAGTTTCACTTACTATTCTGCAGCTTTCTAAACTCGGGGGTAACTATTCCCTCCTTGTAGTTAAATAGGTACTGGGACATGGGTGGTATGTAGTTAAGATGAGGTGACCCTCCAGCAATCCCCAAGGTATTCAGATAAATACAGGGTATAGAAGCAGGGTAATAGTCTTGGTGTCTTAGATTTTGTTGCTACATGACTGAGTTCTTATGGCCCCTTAGTCTGGTTTCAGTAACCCCTCCCAAAAGTATCACAACTACATGTCAGCCTTTCTGATCCAGGAAGCATTTGGTTGTGTCTCCTGGAGGATGCTATTCTTGCTGCGCAGAACTTGTTCTGGAGCTCTAACAGCCTGATGCAGCCGTACACCCACCATCAGACAGAGGTGCTCTGCTTTCTCGTTTGGGCACCTCTCTTTTTCACAGATGCCAGTCCTTTTAATAAGAAAACACTGTACAAGATGGAGAAAGCTGGGTTGTATTTGCTTGTCACCCAGATGTTACTGAGCGTCAGGCTACTCCTGTTTTACTTCCTTATTTCACTTCTGCTTTTAAGACTTGAAGCAAGTGCAGAGGTAAGCCCATGAAACGCTTGATAGGACAGGCATGATCAGGAGGCTTTGCTGACAGTGTGAAAAGTAAAACTCTGCTCTTGCGTAACAAACCCTGTGCTAATAGAGTGGAAGCCATAGGCAGATGATGAGCCTTTTTGAGATTTCTTTGGTAAAAGAATGGAAAAGAAAGAGACAGGAAGGAAAGGATGGGTTGAGGGTAGGAGTGAGAGATGCCCTAAACAGAACAAGGACGCTAATGAAGAGGGGGGCAACTCTACTCAAACCAACTCTAAATCTTTATTGTCTTGTCTCAGCACCCAGACTCTTGGGATTTTTTCTTAAAGCAAAACAAGGCAAAATCTGCTGAAAATGTGTGATCAAATTGGCTAATTCTGTTTGTATTTACTACCAGACCTAGGATTCAATTTCAAGTAATTCATAGCATCATAGTGAGATATGCTGATGAGGTGATTGGCTGGATCTATTTCCTCGCTTGGTCCATCTCCTTTTATCCTCAACTCTTTGAGAACTGGCGTCGAAAAAGGTAAAGAGACTGAAGATGTGTTTGCAAGTCCCTCAAGCATTTTGCAGATAGCAGTTCCAAATTCACTTACATCCATCTTGGGTTATTGTGAATTATACGTTAAAAGACTGGACAAAAATGAAAGGCAAAGACAGGGCCTGGATCAATGCAGCCCCAGTGAGCTTTGGTGCATGCAGGTCAAAAAAACCCCAAAAACTAAGTGCATCTTATAAACACCTGCTCCTATGGTTTGGCATCCAGTACTAATTTGTGATAGAGGAGACTTCCCCATTCCCTCCAGTGTCATGTTGTAAATCATCTGGCCGAGCCAGGCGATGACTGCCTTCAGAGATCACTTACCTTACAGCTTCTTGTAGTGCTGTCACTAGGCCAGCTTCCTTTAATTGACTGTTAAGTAGAAATGTTGTTATATATGAAAACTAAAGCATTTATTTTGGCAAAGATGCACTACAGCTTCTTTGGATTCAGGCTGAAATGGCTTTATTGGACTAGCTGAGCTCATGGAGGGGTGAAGTTAAACAGCAGGGACAGAACCTTGTCAGTACCAGTGCATGGCTTATGAGGGATAGTTCACCTTGTTCCTGATGAACTCGCAGCACAATGCCTGCAGCTTTGGCTTACAGAAAAAATTGCCTATAAATCAGTACATTCTAGGGTCAAGTTGTCCCTGAATATTTTTTTCTTTTTTTTTCCTTCCCCCCCCACCTGCCTTCTCTAGTGTTGTTGGACTAAGCTTTGACTTTATAGCATTAAACCTGACTGGCTTTATAGCATACAGTGTGTTTAATGTTGGACTCTTCTGGATTCCCTTGATTAAGGTGAGATTATCTCCTAATACTGTCTGGGGAGGGTGTCTACAAAAGGGAGTTAAGGCATTTGGCTGGTTTTGGTTTCCCTTACATTTAGGAGCAATTCTTAGTCAGTTATCCCAGTGGGGTGAACCCTGTGGCTATCAATGATGTTTTCTTCAGTCTCCATGCGGTAACTCTCACTCTGCTCACCATAATTCAGTGCTGCATCTACGAGGTAAGTATCAATGCTGGGCCATCCTATTGTCCCCAGCCCAGCTCCCTCTTCCGTCCCCTCCCTCATCACTCACCATCTGTGCCTTTTGGGCTCCGAAGTCCTCTTTGTTGCACTTCCATTGGCCTTTCAAGAAGTCAGACTTCATAACCCAGCTGCCTTTATCTTTCCTGAGCTAGTGGCAACACCAGTAAGCTTAGCCACTTCAGCCTGGTGGGTGTTCTGAGCTTATAAGTAAACTCTTTAGGGGCTCAAAATAACTAAGGCAAACAGCCAAGTTCATAAAGTTCCCAAACAGCTCTCTGGCCAGCACAGAGATTACAGCTTTACACAGGTCAAGTGCTGGTACGTGCTTTGCTTTTTCCTCGCTGTTTGGAGCATTCTTCAAGCTAGGACAGGTCTTTAGGGATTCCCCACAACTCAAACTTTCAGCTTTTTTTTTTTTTGCTTCCTTTCTTCTAAAACAGCTGCAAAAGCCCTTTTATAATGTCCACCTTTTCAGGTGACACTGATTGTTAGAGTTGGGTGGTTCTTTACTGAATTCCCATTGATTGTTACAATCAGGTGGTTCTTTAATTCCCATTGTAAAAGCCTCTAATCTGAACAGCCAGTTTTCTCTAGCTAGTTATATCTCATGGTGCTTCCTTTGGCCATGCTGAACCTAAAACTGTAACAGCCCATTTGTCACCACTGCCACGTGCAATAGTCTTTTCTAGTGAAGAATTAGAAGGCAACCATGAATCTCTTACCATAATGGCATTTGCAGCCTTTTGCCTGTATAGGAACTCTTGATACCATCAGATACTCATGATGTTGTTACCGACGTGGTGCTGATAACAAGCATCATAAATACTCAAGAATACTGCCACAATATTGTTTCCCACTTGCTCAAGTGTTCCAGATGATTGATGTTGAATATTGCTCTTATTTAATCTTAAAATTCCCTTGTGATTTGAGCCTAACTGGTACAACAGCAGGCTGGGACTGTAACCTTGCATAGTCCCAAGTATATTTTGTATCTTACAGTGAGTCTGGGGGTGTACGACTGAGGTCAGTCTAAGTGTATCTGCATTTCTGTTTCAGAGAGCAGGTCAGAAAGTATCCAAAGTTGTTGTTGGACTGCTGGCACTCGCGTGGATCTTCACATTTACAACGCTGTTTCTTGCTGCAGCTGAGGAAATGACGTGGCTACAGTTCTTATTCTGCTTCTCTTACATTAAGTTAGCAGTCACACTGATAAAGTATTTTCCACAGGTAAATGTGAACTTTTGTGCTGTTTCATGATATTCCTGTCACCCTAAGCCTGTAGTGTATTCTCTGGGAAGCCTGACTAGACCAAACCAGTAGTGATTATTAAGTCTTTTAGTGACATAACCAGTGTAGTTACGCTGAGGGCTGCTTATGCTAATCTCAGAAATGCTTGGACGGGACATGCTGACTGACTTCTTGTTATACGCTCAGGCATACATGAATTTCCGTCGGAAGAGTACTGAGGGATGGAGCATTGGAAATGTGTTACTGGACTTCACTGGTGGAAGTTTCAGCCTTCTCCAGATGTTTTTACAGTCATACAACAATGGTAAGGCTGGAACTGAGGGGGTGGGACCTTTTTTGTGCTCTAGCATAGGTATCTGTTCTTATACTAAGAATAAAGAATCTGCTCCTATTCCTTCAAGATAAAAAATGAAATAGCTATTCTGAAAAAAACCACAGGAACAGTTATTAACTAGCTTTGCATAAAGTGTACACCAGAATCAGACTTAAGGTGTATCTAAGCAGTCCAGGTAACCAACACAAACTTCTCTAATATGTATGGCATGACCTTCTAGTCTTGAGACAAGACTGCACTTGAGCAGTTAGTCTTAACTCTCTAATTTTGTGTTTGACAGATCAGTGGAAGTTAATCTTTGGAGATCCAACCAAGTTTGGCCTGGGTGTCTTCTCCATCATCTTTGATATTGTTTTTATGGTCCAACACTACTGCCTTTATAGGAGACAAGGGTATGAACCTTGTGAATAACATCACTTGTGAAGACAAGAACTCTAAATTGAACTTGCCCCTACCCTGGCTGAGGGCTTTCAAGATGCCTACTGCCAGCTACAAGAAATACTGGTTCTGATCTGTTTGTGCTTTGATCCTCTTGGGTATGGAATACAAGCTGTTACCATGCCAAGTGCCAGATGCCTTAATGAACAGCAAGCTATCTAGCCACCACTTGCAAATGGAAGACTCACACCCGTTGAAACTGCAAAGACAGCTTAGTGCGAGCTGTCCGAGCAACACGTGGCTCTTTTCCATTAACAACAGGAAGGAGAAAGACCAGGGTGATATCTTTCTGATTGGAAGCGAAGCACAAAGAGCAGGGTTCTGGCTTCCAAATATCTGGGATCATGATAAGCAACCACTTAATGTACTGACTGAAGCCTGTCTGTGGATCTATGTGCTGCTGCTGACTCCTTACAGACAGATTACAGAACACCACTCACACTGGCTGAATAAAAGAATGAGGTTGGTAGCAAATACACAAATGTTAGAACCTGAACTCTTTATAAAAAAAAAAAGTACTGAGAAGCAGAAAATGTCTTATTTCAGTGAAAGCTCTTTCAAAGGTGCTAAGTGCTCAGATTTATCTGACTACTTCTAGTGCACTAACTTCATTTTGCTCAGTGCTACTGACATGCCTTGAATTCTAAACAGTGGATGGTAAAGATTAAAGATTTATCAGAGAGATGATTTCTGTGGATCTTGTTAACAGCCCCATGACCAAAGTTTAAATGTATAGCTTTGTTCCCAGGCAATTTTTTACCTGTATGTGGTATGTTCTAGGTACAGATCAAGGTCTTGAGTTACTTTCAAGTAAGCATGATACCCTTTAATAGAGCTAGAAGGGAATCCATGCATTTGTACTTGACTAATACTTGAATGATCAAAAGCTAATATGCCAACCTAAGGAAAAGTAGAACCCCTTCTTCCCCCTGCTAGAGACCAGGTGAGGTTTGGCTGCTCACTAACACCCACCCGTGAAATCAGACCGTACTAACCTCAGACTGTATTGTCTTGATGTAGTCCACAGTCCACTTTCAGCCAAAGAAAAAGGTCTCAGCTGGAAGCATTCAAGGGACGAGACATTCTTAAATACAAGGAGAAACAGCTCAGGAAATCCAGTTTGTTTTATTGTGTGTAAAATCAAGTGAAATAGCAGTACAAATAGCAGTGTATCTTTATCGTAACAAAAATAACTTCCAATTTAAAAGCTGTAAAATTTACCACTGAATTCTTAAGTTACAAAATTCAAAGGTAGTATTGGAGTAATTCCTTAGATATAAAAATGGTAAATAGGCATCTGCTGGTGCGTACAGAACAGTCTGAGATGCATTAATCACAATACAGGCACATGGCACAGCAGTAAAGTACTGAATAAGTTAGTCTGCCACCTCCTTATGTTCTATTTACAACAGCTTACCTGAAGACTGCTTAAGGAAAGTATAGATACGTATAAATCAACTGAAAGGGACTGAGAACTCCAGTTTGTGGATAACTGTAAAGCTAGCTGTCAGCAAACCACTAGGATGCAAGATAATTAACTTAGTGTTGCAGCAAGGATCTGAAATCCTGTGGCACCTTGATTTAAACAACTTAGTGTCTTACCAGAAGTTTAAATTTGGTCAAGAGGCACTTCTGCAAGTTACTGGCATATTCAACTCTTCCATCCAATAAATCAGTGATTTAACCAAAGTCTTCTAGGCTACAGACCAAAACCTCCTCCCCTTCCAAGTCTGATAGAAATGGAATGAACTGAAGACTCCACAGCTATGAGCAGCTCTTTTGGTAAATTCAGCAACAATGTTTTCTTTCCTGCTCCGTATTAATGTCACTTAAACTTGATTCATTTAATGTCATATATTACTTGGGAACAAGGATTAAGATTTTACTGGAAGTGCAGTTGAACAGTAGCGTCTATGAACTTTTAGTGTACTTCAGGCATCAATCAAACACTTGTGTGTTCCTTAGTAGTCTGTTTCTTGTCTGAAGAGGCTGCTTTGTACAGGGAATCTTTGCAGTGAAGTGTCATGCCCCACACCCTTCAGTACACTGTCTGGCACACAGTGTGAGGTTAGTACAGTGCTCCTCCCCACAGCAGTGGGCAGGTTGTTATTCTGGCATTTTAAATCGACCATGACAGGGTAGCTTGCTTCTAAACACAGCTGTGCTTCTAAGCACAGCAAACCCCCTTTCATCACAGGAGCCACATTTCCTATTAAAATAGGAAGCTTTTGTGCTACAAAGGAATCCTGTCACAGTTAAGGCATTCCCAGTTGCTTAAATAACAAGAGTTTGTCCTGTCCTCCTGAAAGCCATGGCTGCAGTAAAGTCTTCCCATGTACCTGCAGGGAAGACTTTAGATATGCACTCTGCTAAGGGGACTAGAGTTTTACTACTGCCAGTTAAACCAGAGGAAGGAAAAAAAAAAAACCAACTATTGGTGTTTACCACAGTTAGGACCATGCACTCCTTCAGACAACCTGTTGAGGTGGTGTATTTGCTTCCTTGCTTGATACCGGTCTATATATCTCCCCCCAACCCTTCCCCAACTTGGTGATTGATTAGGACATCATGGATTGTTGCACAGCCTTCTGCAGAGATTGCCTGGTCACCAGCAGCCGTACCACTTCTTCGTTCCTTTTTGTCAGCCTCTTCCTAGCTTGGTCATGGGTCACCATCGTCATATCCCAGCCATTCACCTAGGGAAAAAACATCAAGTGAGGTGGGTGTATGGACTTGCAGGTGTCCTCTAACTGTTCTATCCGACCTGCATAGTATATACACTTATACCACACCTCAGTTTATTTATAAGCTCGACAAACTGTCCTGGAAAGTACCCAGAAGACAGTTATTTCCCCAGTGGAAACTTCTCTGTAGTGTGCACCCAGTGCTAGTTGGCTAGTTGCACCTAGGGTAGTTAGCTTATCTTGGTGTTTACCTGCATGATCTTATCTCCAATCTGAAGTCCTGCAACTTCTGCAGGGCCTCCTTCTGTCACCCTTGTTACATAGATACCCTGGAAAAGAAATATTACAAGTGTTTACTTACCAAGTATGGGAGCATTAAATACTCAAGGGCCATTCTACTGAAAGTGCAAAAATACTCTGTAGTATATTTGGGGATTCTAGTTAAAAACAGGTTTGTGCAATGTCAGAGAACAGAAAAGGTGGAGAGCTAACTTAAACCTGGTCTGCAAATGGTAACGTGGCAACAGGTGACCTTAGTAGTCAACTAGGGGAGAGGCCAGAATTCAGCTGCAAGAGAGCAGAGCTTGCTGGGTGAGCTGGGTATGCTCAGCCTTCTGCAGAGAGTTGCTACAGGAAACAGAGTGGCTGACCTTGTCAGTCTTGTCTTCGGAGAAAGGATTCTGAGTAGGGTCCTGATCAATGCCACCTCCAATGCTGAATCCCAGAATCAAATTGTCACCTTGACGAAGCTTATGTATTTCAATTCTTTGCTGAAAAAGAGAAAAAGGACCAAATGGCTGAGTACTGTGATCCCATGGAAGAAATCTCAAGTGTTTCAGACACGGATACTTGAGACCAAGTTCAATTGTCTCTCAGAGATACCACAGACCTACCAGCGCGTGCTGCACCGCAGCGTGGTAACCTCACCACCTGTAACAGACAGCACTACGGCCCTTGGTGCAACAGAACTATCCCATGGCACTTGCTGTTTGTCAGTCACGTGCAACCTTAATGTTGGCAGCAAGTGGCTCTGAATTGTTCAGACCTCCCACAGAACAGCAGGACAGGAAACCATCTGCAAGCTCATGGCACAATACAGCCAAACTCCCTAACTACTCAGTGTGTTACCACTTGCCTGGAGATACATAAAAGGAGAAGACACTAAAGCAGAGCAGGTCTCTTTAACCCTGAGTCACATCTCGATAACTAGCAGTCACTCAGAGCCAGGTTCCTCTTGCTCTTTATCCGTGTGCCTCGTGTTCCTGCCTGGCCCCATCAGTGGAAATAACAACCTATTATTAGGACAGTTGTTTTATACAGAAGATAGCTTATCAACACACTGTGGTAATCCAGAGGCGGGCTCCTTGCTGTCTGATGAACACAGGCATCTGACAAGCTTTATGCATTATCTACGCCAGCTCACGCAGTACTTGAACCAAGATCAAAAGCCATGGTCTTAACTGAAAACAACCCCTCAAAAAGTTCTTCAACCTGCTCCAGTTGCAGATATCCCTGCTCACTGCAGGGGGATGGGACTAGACAGCCTCTAAAGGTCCCTTCCAGCCTGAACCGCACTTTGATTCTCAAAAGAGCCCTGTCACCGCTGAGCTTCCCCGGGGCGCAGGGCTCCGGCTCTGTCGGTCCACAGGCTGGCTGCTCGGCCGCCCCCAAGATGCCTCCCACGCCCTCGGGTGTTCGTTCCACCGGGTTAACAGTCGGAGCACCCAACCACGGTTCCCCTCAGCATTCGAGCCAGGGGAAAGAGCCAGAGCGCCCCTCACTTGCACCGTTTGGTGACCAGAGCGACTAACACACTGGAAAAGCTCTGCTTCTTCCCCGCGAAGAGCTCGGCCGGGCTCGCCGCAGGCGCTGACAGCTCGCGGCGGAGCGCAGGCACCTGGGCGGGCGGGGCGCGGCCGTGGGCGGCAACCGGAGCCGGCGGCTCCGCTGCCCCCTCCTTCCATGCAACCGGGGGCCGGGGCTGCTCCGGGACGCTCCCGCGGCACCTCCGTCCCCGTGAAGCCCCTTCTCCCACTGACAGCCCACAGGGCGCTGCCGGGCGGCACCGGCACCACCGCCTCCGTCGCCGTCCCGCTCAGCAGCCCCCGCCGCGACGCGGTGCCCCCACCCCATCCCACGCTGTCCCGTTCCCCGTCTCACCACCACGGCGGTGACCGGCTGGCCCGGCACGTACGACATGGCCCCGCCGCCCCCGCCGCCGCCCCAACAAAAACGCCCCGCCCCTCCCCCGCCCCCAACCTTTTAAGAACCTCTTTCTTCAGCGAGCAGAGCTCCCCCTCCTCTCAGCAGTCAGGGCTGTATGACGGGTCCTGCTGTTCAACTCCCAACTTGTTCTTGTACAACACACCAGCAAGAGTGACCAAAGAGGGCAGTTTGCTTTTGGCAACTCTATTTTTCATGACTGATCTCTGCTTTACTGGGAAATAAAAATTAGCAACAACATTCTAAGGGACTTAACTTCTAAAAACTGCTGTTCTCTGAACCCTCTATAAGGCAGAAACACAATACCAGCTTCAAACAAAGCTTTCTGCCAGCAAGGCCTGTAGTTGCTGTACACATTCATCTGTCTCACTTGCATTCCTAACAAATTCCACAGCGACTCCTTGGTAGAGTAGATGGACCTATGGATGCTAGGAGGTGGGTGGTTGGGGCCTCCTTGACCTCCGCACACAATGTTTGCCATGGAAAAGTGACAGGCCACAGCACCGGGGGGGGGGGGGGGGGGGGGGGGGGGGGGGAGGGGGG
>JAAGNO010001440.1:130668-157742 GCA_033439905.1 Ceryle rudis | reverse complement strand
ATCACTAATTATTCTGCCTTTTGGTGTCTCAACATCCCCTCTCCTGTTCTTATCTTAGGAGGCCCAAGGTACAAAGGCTTTTACATTTGCAAGGAAGCAAGTTGAGCAACCCTTGTCTTCCAAACAGAGCTGTCTCCTCACTACAATATATATATAATACATAGGGGATACTTGATAATGCATCAAACAAACCCATGACAATTTGTTAAGCAGTGCAGGGACATAACAGATCCCAAAACTGGAGCAAAAATGTTTTGTGATGGGCAGGGGACAGGAGTGGAGTAACACTTCTATTCTCTGTCATTGTCACAAGCAGACTCAATTACTTGAATTCTTTTAATGCTAATTATCTGCTTCCATGAGTTCATCCTTGAAACACGGAGCCAATGCCACGTATCATTACTCCTTACCTCAGCTTATTGCTGTGACCTTTGCAAGAAATCATTGATGAATTTTTTGCAATTGTAAATCAATAGCACTTTTCAGGAATGCAGAAGTTCTTCCTCACATGTCTGGGATTTCTTCCAATTGTCTAAACTCTGAAAAAAATGGGGAAAGAGAAATCTGAGAGACATCAGGGCAGATCAGTTGTGCCTGTGTTCAGCAACCACTGAGAAGCCATTTAGAAGCAACCAACAGGTGATTTTATTTATTTTTATGGCAATAATGTTCTACTGTTTTTCCCCAATTATTTCTATGCCTGGAGTTCCTATCCATTGTCTCCTCACTGTTGACTAATCCTCGTTCTCCTTTGATCTGGGTAATCCTCTAGAGACAGGAGATGCAATTCCTTGGTTGGCTTCAATTGGACATGCGGATTGGTTTTGAACGTGCATTGATTTGGCATCTAACAGTTGGACCTGAGTTCAGCAATTTGCATATAGAGAAGATGAAGCTTATTATTCAATATTAATTTAAGAGGGTTGGATCTCTTGGCTATTTATTCCTCATTTTAGTCTGTTACACTACTGTGGCTTGAGTTTTTCCTTTTGATTGCTTTTCTTCGAATTTTCAAAAACCTTAAGAAAATTTTTATTGCCAGTTTCAGTTGCAAACTGGTCTCTAGTTGGCTGCTGCTACTGCTTAATTTTTGCCAGGACTTTCTTGAAAGTTGATTGTTGTAATGACCGTGTTCAAGGCTGCTTATTGTCTGTTGTCGGAGAAATAGTTGAGAATCGTAATTACTTATAGTTTTCGCCAATATTTCTATCTCTTTCCTATTGTTTTAGTCATGTACTAGGTCACTGACATTATTAATAATTAACATTTTAAGTTTACATTTTAAGCTCTGTGTTCCTCTCTGTCTCCTCGTTGTACTTATTTTTTATATCTTTATCAACGTACAGAGGCCTGCTACAATTTTTAAAGCCATTTTATTTGGCAATAAGCATAATAATTAAGTAAATTTGTAAAACGCATACATTCACAACATGATTATTAAACAGGTAGCAAATTATGAAGATCTACAAAACTGAATTATGTTCCCTATTATGTTTTTCTGAAAAAAATAAGCAGGATCACTTGAGAATTGAAATTTCAGCCAACTCAGTGTATATTGGTTAATCTGTTGAAGCCACATGGATATGATTAGCTTATGGCAGGCTCCAGTATTGGATGCTGGAGAAAGAATTCACACCCAAAACTGTCCAGTCTTATGCTAATTGTGAATGTTATTTTTTGCAACATGTAATAAGATAGAAATTAGCTATATAAAGTGGATATCACTGTTTATATTGCCCCAGGTGTGTGTAAGTAACACCATCCTAAAGTGGCTGTATTTGGGTGACAATGAACTTCACATTATCAAGTTTAAAAGCACATTATTTTACCCCTCTTATACTTGAAATAGCAGTTGGATATTCTGAACACCCCTGTAAGAGAAATAGTGACATGAAAATGATTTTGTTTGCAGCACAAGTACTTTCTCTGAGCAATCTGTCCTCACAACTCCCAAAACCAGTTTAGTCTTGTTAAGTTTTGCTGGAGCTCTATTTGAGTAAGGTTTCTGTAACCATGTTCTATATTTCAAGATTTGAGCCCCCAGATAAAATATACTTCATCACGTAGTTTCACTGCTCACATTTTTAATGTATCTAAATAGAACTGAACAGGATGTTTTAGAAGAACATACTTCATCTACAAATGCCAATTTGTCAAAACCGGAATTGTGTGGGAAAGGGCTGTTTTGATCCCTTTTTTTTTTTTTTTTTTTTTCCCCTGTAGAAAAAGCTTTAAGAAAAAGATTTCAACTGCTGAGAGCATCTCATTTCAACATTTTCAACATGTAAACGGCAGTTTTCTTGGCCTGGAAAAATATTTAAACTATAATTAAATTCAATAAGAATAAAAAATGCAGAGAATTTAGAGAATTAAATAATTCTAGTAAAGTAAATCAGGCTTTAAGTGCTTAAGACTTTAATTAGACTTTATGGCTCTGCACCCACACTGTTTTCAGCACTCCTGGGTTCAGATGCAGCTAGCATATATTTCTTAATTTTGCCTGACATAGCCTTGGCCTAATGTTACTTCCGTTCAAACTGGTGGTAAAATAATGCTGCTTCCATACAAACTGATAGTAAAAGTGCTTTGGGGTTAGGTCAGTGCTGAAACACTTTAAAGCCCATTTTTGCTTCTGTGACAGTATGCACGATCCAGAAGATGGTTACTGACTAAAGAGCTACACTGCAATGTGCTATCAATCCTATTTTATAAGAAAACCAAAAATGAAACCAATGCTTAAAAGGTAATTTCACAGAAACTTGAATGCATCACAATATCATTTTCTATGATCTTTTGGCAATGTTTGAGAATGTGTGGATTACTGTCTGATAAATGAAATTTTTTATGCGTCTTATGAGAAAAGTCGGTGTAAAAAAAACCAGTTATCATCCCATGTTGCAAAGTCCCTTGGAATCACATTACAAAGTATAAATCCAACAGGAATTTCAGCAAAAATTACCCTGAAATCAGTAAATTATTAAGAATTGCTTAGACTTTCTTTGGACATTTGTTAATTTGTTCTTTCTGCACACTGACAAAAACCCAAACAAACCAAACGAGCCAACCATTATTCTACATGATTATTTGGTGGAGTTACATTCCCTCTTCTTATGTGTTATTAAATTCAAGTAGATCAACCTATTTATAAGTCACTGCTTTTATCAAATTGTAGAGCGCTTAAAGGCTTGAGAATATTAATTAAAGATTATTGATATCATTTGCTTAAAGGAGTCATGTGATATAGTATTGCATTTTTTCCAAGCTGTGGTTGACCATATGATTTGCTTTTGGGCCATTTAAGTATTGAGAGAACTGATATCATCTAAAACACTGCTTTGCCATACTTTAAAGGTTACTGATGGACCTGTAGAGCGATGTCTATGGAAGTTTATTTGTTCTTGTACACCATGATCAACCCTTTCCTTCCAGAATAATGGTAAGAAGGGTATAGTTATTTAAGACAATCAGTGGCCCTTTGTCATTAATTGAATTACAGGTTTTCTAATTGTAACATAAATCTCACAATACTGTGTTTCTGGGTTGTAAAACCCTGGGCTAAATGCAGACTTAATGCATGGTAGAAAAAGAACAATGCGTCACTGCCCACATAATGGTGAGGTGTACACACAGGGAGAAAGGTGTTGAATTATTGGTAATTCTCTGAAAAGATCAGTCCTGAGCTGCTTGGTAGTCAAAACCTAAATACAGTCTTAGAAATTGTTATGTAAAGTCAAACAACAAAGAACTTGCGTTCTGTTTGAATCATTCGCACATGTACATTCTCATGAAGAATACAGCATGTTATTCTGATTCTCATCACCTCACGGAAGAGAAGCAAAAAAGAAGGAAGTGATATCTGGGATGAGAGAGATGGAGTGGCTTCTTTATGTGACTAAAATAAAGGTATTTTGAATAACTGGGCTTTGAAAATCTGTGTATGTGTGCAAATTATAGTCACCTCTAAAACCCAGAATGGTGACTTGGAGAGCAAGATGGCACAAGGTTCAAAGCAAAGCAAATCATGTAAAGCAAAGTATGAATCCTGGAACCGCTTGTAAAGAGCTGTGAAGACAAATACATATGGATTCACAGTGGATTAAAGAAATTCACAGGGAGTTAATTATATATTGAATAAGAGTTTTAGAAGCGCATTCTGTGTAGAAAAACCTAAGGCAACAGAAATCAGGAAAGCCTGTCCTCTGGGCTTGTAAGAAGACAGAAAAAGACTTGAATTATGGGGAAAACTCTTAAGATTATGCAGGATATAGCATTCATACATGTGCATGCTGCATATACACAACTTTAGACTAAAAGATAGGATTTTCTGGGTTTTTTTTGTGTGCACGTGTACAGAAAGAGAGCTCCTTCCTTAGGTGGGTATAGCTGGGGGCATACACAAATACATAGCATCTTTGCTTTGCTAGTCACATATTTCTGGGTATTATTTACTAGAGGCTGCAGATTCTTTTATACCTGACAGATATTGTCACTGTAAAAATATAAGGTCTCTTTCTGATGTGTATTCCATGGAGGATTTCCTTTTGTCTCATTCAGGCTGTCATCTGTTAGAACTTGGCTTTGAACCTTATTTGCTTTGGAGGATAGGACCATACTGTTTGACTATTTGCTCAGATGGGAAGAATGATTTAGAAACAACATCTGTGCAGCTGTTGGGACTTTCACAGGCACTGCCAGGCCTTCTCTGTGATTACAAGCATATGAGGATTGCATTCCCTCTGCTAGCTTCCTGTACTCAAATTTGAGAATGGAGATCTTGGATCCTCCCTTTATTAAAGATATTTTCTTATTTGATTTACGTTTGACTTGAGCTTCTCAGGGATTAGGAGTATTAAAAGGGCTGAGCATACCCATGGGGCAAAGATTGTCTTCAACTGCTGTCTGTTAGTAATCCCTACGTGATGCCAAGCAATGATGTGCAGGCTGCAGAGCACTGAAGTTTCCAGCTGATGAATGAAGGGATCACAGTGATGCCAGGCTTTCGATGGGAGGTTGATTATGAAATGTTAACCGTCACAGGGAGCAGGAGTGGTTCCACTGCCCCAAAGCAAGCTGAGGCATGTCTATTTAGCTCTATACAGAGTCTGTGGTTTCAGGATTTATGATTCCTGTCGTTCTCCAGGATGTCTTATGTTTGGTTCTATATGGCCTGCTGTAATCAGTTGTAAGAGTTGGAGGCTCAGAAAGGCTTTCATATATGTGTAATGTAACAATGCAGGAAGATAAGCTTGGAACTTTGTGGATTTATCTCTTCATTAAAAAAACCCAAACACGTTTCACACAAAGTTATGATTTTTAAGACGTTTAGGATGTTATCTCTGATTGGTTCAGGGGGAGGGAAAGTGCACTGGGACAGAGAGCTAAATGAATACAAACCAAACCTGATATTTTTTGGTATTTCAACAAAATTCACCTTTACCTTCTTAGAAATGGGAAGCTTTGCAATTGGGTAGATTAAAACCAATGTTAAACTTGAAGAGTTTTTAGCAAGGAAAGGGCCTTTCTGTGGCCAGATCTAGGAAAGACTTTAAGGCTTGCAAACCTTTTGGCCTAGGCTGTGTTTATGAAGCTGTGGATCCCAAAGGCATACAAAGCCCAGGGTGCATTGGTGCTGCAACTGCAGGTTATTGACCCATAGGCTCTGCCCTCCTTAATTTGGGAAGTGGAACATGGGGCAAAGAATATAGAAGGGCTTACTATTAGGAACACAGATCGACACCAACAATAGTATCCTGCATGAGAGCCTGCGCTGGGAGGCTCATAAGGCACCACACTGCTTAACGTTGTTGCTTGGATCTCTGCAATGACACTTGCACCACAGACACACCCAAAACTAGGAAAACTCATGTTTATATTTGAATGAAAAGAGTCAGACTTAGTCGGCAGTCTGATCACAAATAAAAATAAAGAGCATGCTGGTTAAAACAAACTCTTAATCTGGTCTTGAATAGCAATTTTGATGCATTTAACATAAAATAGTAGTTACGGGAAAAATCGGTTTTCTTTTCCATTTGCAGCAATGTGGTTCCCTGTGAGATTTAATTAATGGCACTCATTTATTCTTATTTCCCTCTATTCTGTGAGTGCTGAGTATAAAAGAACACATTTGATTTGGCTTCTGGGCAGCAAACAAATTCATTTAATGTTGATATAGAAGCATCTCCGGATTTTAGAGGGAAAAGAGAGGGAGAGACACGGAGGGGAAATGTGATTAGTAGCATTGATATCATAGACAGTTTGAATGGCTTTAGCAATCAGAGTGAAATTTTATGAAAACCAGATTCATACTTCTTCACAACAATTTAGGGAATAGGGTATTGTCTCCAATAGCACATTAGATAAATTGCACCCGGAAGCTATAATCCACTTAATCTGGATGCAACATTTTGTCTTTTGGGGGATATAGGAGATGTTAGAAACACACCTATGCTCTCTTTTACCTTTTTCAATTAAGATAATAATCTTTCTTTTGGACGGTGCTGTCTCGAGGAATAAATTCCAGGTTAAGCAAATCTTCCTGTTGGATAAGACAGGCTATACTCCACATTTCACTACGATATTGAAAGGGACAGAGCAATTCCTCCTGCAAACATAGAAAGCAGGGAGTGAGGTGGCTATTGATGGATGGATTGAGCAAGTCAGCTAAAGGGCTGTGCTTCTCAAGTTAATGGAAGTTTTGCTACCAACTTTCAGTTAATTCAAGTTCAAGCCTTCAGGCTTTCGTTTCTACCAAGCCTGGCTGCAGACTTGCATCAAGAACTGAAATCCAGTGCTATAAACTTATACCTGCCTTACTTGAAAAAGGCTGCTCTTTAAAGACAGATTAACTTCTTTTGAGGAGCATGTTGTTGGCAGGAGAGGCTGGAACTGAAAGCATGTAGCAATTGATTAGTAGTCTGTTTGGTTCATAGGGTCCAGAACAAAGATGAATGTGAAAAAGTTTTGTTCCTGTTCTGTGATACTCAAGCTATCAAAAGAGAGAATGAAAAGAATAAAAGAGAAATGGAAGCATAATTTAGGGGCAAAAGTTGCTTAGGACCTATTGCAAAGGGTGTCAGTAGGCAACAGTGAATCCTGAAGATTCATAGCACCAAAAGCAGAGTGAACAGTAACTTGAGTTTCCTGATGACTGTACACAACACAAGGTTTTGAATCCTGCTCAGTCCTGTCTAACATTGTCTGCTCTCATCCCTGTACATCAGCCAGCCTGGAAGCACAGGTGTACCTGCTCTTGGTGACACAACTAATTTATTTGTTAAAAAAGATTTTGAGTGGGGAATAAGGATTTATATTTTGGCTGCTGTAGATGCATCATTCATCAACTCTTTCTTTGCCTTTGCCAATGCATATATTCTTTTCCTGCACAGTACTAATTTTAGTTTATTTAGGGTCTCTTAGTTTTTTGTAGGGTTTTTTGTTTTGTTTTGGGGTTTTTTAATATTTGTTGCAGCTTAAAGACATGGGACTCTGGCAATTTATGTATGCTGTAAGTGTGGGCTGCTTATTCCATTCTCCCCTGCTCCCTTTTAAAAAATCTTTTTGATTTTTTTTATAGAGTTTTGAAACCCGATGGTATTAGCAAAAGTGGCTGGCTGAGCTGAGTGAGGCCACTTGGCCTTCCTGCAGCTCTCTTTAACCTGCAATGCCATGGACTTCCCACCACTGATTCTTTTCAACAAGTGTCCTCTGTGGTCTGTCTTTCAGCCCTTTGGAAATGCACAGTGGCAGAGTACTCACTTATCAGGTTGTTTTGGTTTTTTTTTTTTTTTAATGGTCTTAAGAATAGCTAATAATATGTGAGTCCTATATCACCAGTGTGTGATTTTTCTAGTGTCTTGGGTATTGTGTGTTCTTTTGCGATGAGTATGAAAGAAACTGGAGTTTTTTTCAGGCACAATTTTTTATATTGAAGCATGAAACAGGAGAGGATTTAACCTGCATCCTATGAGATGAAAGACAATGACTGCTGCTTTTGACTTCTGAGTGGATATTTCACAAATATAATTTTTAAAGGAAGCGATATTGTAGGTCCCCTAGTGCTGTATGAATGTGCTCATTTCTAGTACATTAAAAAAGAAAGATAACTAAAAAGAAAAGTGAGAATAACCAGCTCTTTGCACATGTTTATCTGTTGGATTCATGAGGCACCTTGCCTTGGGAAGAAGTTTGGACAGAAAACGTGCTTTATTCACCATGCTTTATGAACTGCATTTGGAGAGGATTATTGAGGATCCAAGAAGTCGTTCTTTTTACTCCCTGTTATAGCTCTCAGTTGGTTGAGATAGCTGTCCTGGTACACATGGGTTTTTTCCAAAAGAAAAAACATGGAGTTGATATGATTTCAAAATAATTTGGCTTATTAGTAGAAAACGCCTAATAAAAAAATCAAAGAAACACGTGCTACTTGCTGAATTTCGCTGCTGCTTTTCAAGCTTTTACTATGAAATTGCTACAGGGGTTGCTGTTGGACATCTTCCTGTTTTTAATGTCACTGTCCTTTGGCAATACATAGATCTTAGTAAAACAAGATGTTGTTTTTCTCTGCAAGCTGTACATTTGGTTTTTTTTTTTTGGTTGATTGGTTGGTTGGGGTTTTTTGGTTGGTTTTTTCTTTCTTTTTTTTTTTTCCCCCATAGTCTACTGTGCGTTTTAGGCAGGCTGTGAGCTAATGATAAGATTGCTAAGGTGAATTCCCAGATCACCATGTTTTCTGCCAGAGATGAAAGGCCATGTAAATATGCTTTTCTGTCTCCTTTCTCTGATGTAATTTCCCTCTTTTCTCTCTTTTCCCTCTGCACTCCGCTGGCAATATGGAATTATAATATCTCTGTTTACCTACATAACCTTCTCCACAGTGCTATCATTACATATTTTTCCCAAAATACCAATTTATAGTTAAAACTTTGCTCCAATTTGCACTTGTGTTTCAATTTGTGCAAAGTACTTAAGAATGTTATAATAAAATTGGCTTCCAAAAGCATTAAGTAATGCCTCCTCCAGCAGCAAAATATATATTTTGGAGGGACTAAGTCAAATTTTTTGGAATGTGATAGATCCTGTACCCACCAAGGACATCCAAACTAACCTTAAAAATAAAAAAGGGAAAAGTACTGAGAACTGTATTTTGAGCTGGGTCTTCCCAGCTTGCCAGGGCTTCTGTTCTACAGCTGGAAGCCTAGAAGCTTAGGTCAGAAACATTTTTATGCTGAATGTCTGCAGTCTCATGGTAGGAGAGCTTTGTGGGATCTGGTGTCATCAGGGAATTTTTGACCATCATCCCATAATTTCTGATCATATGTCACATAAACTGTAGTGGTGTCAGGTTCATCATTAGAAGTCTTACCACTTTGGAGAGTACAAGTACCTCACAAGTACAGTATAACTGAAGACTTCTATTACCAACACAGTGGGCTGAATTTAAACAAGTTCATTGTTGAATGGAAATATTTAATTGGGGTCCCTGTATGCAGGGGGAAAGAAAATGTTTGTCCATACACTAATTTGAAGGAACAATACATTTCTTTGACATGCAATTGTAAATGCTAGTTTATGCATATCCAAAGGCAAAACGAGGGCTCTTTGGAAATTCAAATCTAATTAAAGTTGTTGTCTAAATGTTTTTGTTGGGCTCAAGTTGTGGAAGGAACAGATTAACCCTTCTTGATCCATATGCAGTCATCAAGCTAATGATCCTATTATTTTGGTAAGTAGTCAGAATGTGTGACACATACAGAACTGTGGTGTTCCCTTATGGTAGGTCCTCAGGCACTGAAAGAGCTGATGACATTTTATAAAATGCAGTTATGTAAAGCATTGCTGAAGGCAAGACTGTGAAGCTAAATCTTTGTTTCCAAGGCAGAAAATAAGTTCTAATGTGTTTATCTAGTCTCACTTGTCATCAAAACTAGCTTAGCCTTATTAGTTACAGTTAACAGGACTCTTCAGTTCAGCTATAACTAAAGGTATTTCTTAATTAATGGAACGGGGATGCAAAATTATTCTTTGTATTGAAGGTGGTTGTACTCATTCATATCTTACTGAACTAATTAGAATCCCCAGACAACCTCTTATTTTTATCTAAAAGAGTAATGTTCCACATCCCATCACTGATTTAATATTTCTTTTAAAGTGAACTGCTGTGGAATCCAATTTTAGAAAGGAAGTCTGAACAGGGACAGTTTTTGCACAGCTTACAAATGAATTGCTCGTGAATCATTCCATGACAGATTTAGATGAGTAATGTATTTTTGTAATGAGCAGTACATACATCTTTGTCAATCTTCAGGTTTAATTTGGAATGCACTCAACCCTCTCTAGTGCCACATGTAGTATAGTTTTGGGGTCCTGTGTGATTAGAATGGGAATTGTAGATGTCAATGACATTACACTGATGATAACACTATGAGCTGGAAAAATGTCAGGTGTGAGCAAGGAAGGAAAGTATCTCCTTGCAATGCTGCCTACCTAAAGGAATACAAAATTTCTGCAACTGGAGTCATTCCTGTTTAAGTTTGGAAAAGTTAGTTGAGCTTGATCAATAAAGGATAGAAGTAGGTTTTCTTTTTATGGATCTTATTGATAACTTTTAAGAAGTTTTCTGTTCCTAATCCTTCTGTTGATAACTGTTAGCCATGGTGTCATGGTTTAGGATCAGGGCGGCCCCTTAGGCCAATAACAGACACTCTCTGTTAACCCCCCTCCCTCCCCAAAGGGGAAGAGAAAGGGAATAAAGGAGAGACTTAGTGATTAGAAAAGGAAACTAGAACAGCTTTACTGAGAATAATAATAATAAAATAGCATATATACAAAACCAGTATTGAAACCAACCCCCCTGATGGTAATTCCACCACTGTCACCACTGATGCTGTGGAGCAGACACTGGGGGATTCCCAGCCTGGGCCCCGCAGCAGACGGGAGCTGTGTTCACAAGCTGGATTCTGGTACTGGATTCAGGAACACACCGATTGGGATCGAGGGCAGAATGGACAGAGTCCTCCTTGGATGCTCCGAGGAAGGAACTGAAAGAGGACCTGAGCCAAGCTGAGCAAAGCTGGCAAAGTGGTCCAAGAGGGTAGAAGAGCCTGGGAGCCCCCAGAGAGAGGGCGAGAGAGCAAGCAAGCTAGCAAGCAAACAAAACGAGCAAGCAAGCAAGCAAATAAACACAAAAATAGCAAGCTGACAAAACCTCATAGACCCTCCAGATCCCTCTGCTTTATACCAAATATGACATATATGGGATGGATACCTCGTTGGTCAGTTTGGGGTCACCTGCCCTGTCCGCTCCTCCCTGCAGGTTCAGCCTTTCACTTTCCTGCACCCCCAGCATGGTGCACAAGATCCAGCAGTGGCCTTGGTCTGCACACCATTCCTTGGTAATAACTCTGAACATGGGGTGTTATCACTGCCAGCAGCAGATACGCTGCTAACTTCAGACAGTGCAGTGAGTTTGAAGAACTGAACTGAAAAGTAAAATCACTGAACAGAGTTAGTTCTGTTCTCACTCAAACCAGGACACATGGTCAAGCAATTCCAATGAGTTTAGTAAGACTGAAAATGCATTTACTTGGGGCTCAATCCATGACTGTTGAAGACCTTCATTCTTTTGTTTAAGCCTACTGCCCCATGGCCTGAAAGAGAAGGATATCTCCTCTAGAGAAGTGGGCACCAAGGAAGTAAAAGCTGCTCTGCCAGTGTTTGGATGTGAGGGAAAGGCCTTGTTTGAAACAATCCAATGGGAAGGACTGAAGCAGTTTTGCTAGGAGGCACATTGCCATGTCAGAGCAGTCACCATACAAATCCATATTCTGGTGATAGTTAGCTGGCAAGACAGTCAGTTCCCAAATGGCAGAGAGTGGTGGGCCAAGGAAATGGTGAACTGGGTCATTGATAAAAAGGCAAGTCTACTGCAAGCTTGCTGGAAGTTTGTTTGGACTGAGGAGACAGAGAATTCACACAGCTCTAGGAGTAATTCTCTCTGGTCATTTCTGCAGTACTAAAATCCCCACAATTAACTAAGAAGTCAGATTAGCAGAGGGAAGCAGTTGCATGCAATGCAGAATCCTCACTTTGTATGATTGTAAGCTGCTGTGTGTTGTGTAAATGTGTCAAAGGAATGCTTTGATTATGTAGTCTGGACCTGTGCATTAGAAAAGAGCATTTGGATCATACCATTCTGTTCTCTCTTCTCTAGAGGATTCAGAATTAGGCAAACCCAAATGTAAACCAAAATTCTGTTCTCATGTGTAGCCAAATAACTCTTTAAAAGGCTAATGGAGGCAGCAGAGCAAAGCATTGTGCAAACCACTGTGCAGGCAGTTACAGATAAGATCCCTTGTGCTTTAAAATATGGTTTAGATTTTACCATTCTATCTCTGAAATAAGATCTGAAATAATCTCTGAAAACTACATATTCATTTTATTTACCAAAAGTGTAAGTAAAAGCCAAAGAATCCCTACAGTTTTGTATGTAGCTAGAAACATTCTAACACAAGAGGAATCATTGCTCACCCCTGGAAGTTGCCAGAGGAGAAACCTGAATTTCTTCACAGCTTGAGCTAAATATCCATGGTCCCTATATGTGGGTGTGATCACACCCATCCTCTTTGAGTGGGACAAGCACTGGAGGATGGAATTGTGTTTAAGGCATGTTTGACTGATGGTTCTACCTTGCAGATACATGATCATGGCCAGGAATGGAGTTTATGGCTCTTCAGAGGTACAAGTATGCTGACTTGGTGGATATGTCTAGCATGTTTCTTGGCCTTGTGGGGATTAAAAAAAAAAAAGAAAAAAAAAAAAGAAAGAACACTGGCAAAGTTAGGCCTGGGAAGGAGATTAGAAAAAATGCTATTGACATTTAATAATATGAATTGTCCTATGTCGTTTTAATGGCTGACCTGCTGTTTCTTGTTTATTTTTTAGGGAAAGATTCTCAATGGCAATCTTCAGGAAGTTTGGGATTGAGTTTTACTCTCTTGCAGTGACGTATGATAAAGTTGATTTGTATGGACCATGCATACAGTTTGCACTGTCTGTGTACCTCAAGGTATGTAAATAACTGTTTGAAAGCTACAGTAGATTCATGCTTGGAAATTATTATAACTGTTAATGGATGAATAAGACAGAGCAGAGAGAAAATTATGAGCCAAACAAATGTATTATGACAGGCAGTCTGTGTAAATTACTGTACATAACTGCACAGTGTTTCCTGCAAATTGTGCTGTACAAGTTGAAGATCTAATTAATGAAGTACTGTAACAGATTAGCATTTGAGTAATTTTTCTTATTAGTAATACCCAGTGCCAGCTGTGATTTTTTTATTACCTTGCTGAGTTTTTGAGATTTATATATGGAAGCTGTGGTCAGAGACTAGCAGAGGGGTTTTTTTGGTTGGTTTTGCTTTGTGTTAGTGTTTGGGTTTGTTGGTTTGTTTTGCTTTTTTTGGTTGATTGGTTGTTTTTGTGGGTTTGGTTGGGGTTTTTTTTGCTTGTTTTTGGTTGGGTTTTTTGGTGCTTCAGTCTCAAGTTATGCTTGATCATTGGTTAGGCTTGCGGTGAAGTAACAACCTTTCTAGGTCGTTCTAGTACTTGGAGATTTCTAGATTTGAAATAACATTTTCAACACATATGACATTTTATTTCCAAGAGAAGTGCTCTGGAAAACCAAGGTGGTAGCCTATGAAATGTTATATAAGCACAAACATGTTTCACATGAGTACAGCAACCTTGTACTGATCTAGGTGAAGAAGCTGGAGATACAGATTATTGATGTGGTGTATGGGAAGCATTCTTCATATGCGTCTGCTCGCAGTCATGAACCAGTTCACACAGTAGAAGAATATGATTTTTCTAAGTTGGAGGGATTGTATTTGTATACATGGATGTATGTGAATATAATCTTTGGCTAAAGTTAGCTTTAGGTCAAACTTACATTGGATTTCATAAACATGAGAGCCAATGAGGGTCCCAAAGTTGACTATTCCACCTAGGTACTATTTACTTTTCCTGGAGCAATCATGGTCCATAGTCTCAGGAATTCTTCATGCTAAAAATGGAACAAAGTGAAGTCTTGATCGCCTGAATCCATGCCCTTAAATGAAATACAATTCCAACATTCATGAAATGGAGGACTCTGCTGCAGTGTGAGGCTGATGCTGGATCTCTTAAAAATGATGCAAACCAGTGGGGCATGATAGCAGTACTGCACCGCACCTGAGCATAGACTGATTCTAACAGGATTTAGTGATTTATTGCATCAGGTATAACAGCACAGTACAAGGTGGCATGCTATGATTAGATTTAAGCAACATAACTCAATGTGATGGCTGAAATGTCAAGAGGGGAAGGCATCCATTTTTCTGCTCAGCCAATATTAATAACCTTATCCGATGTCCAGCATAATTTTTTGAAAGAATCAGGACAATGGGGGGAAGTTTACAAGGAGAGATATATGTAGTTTTTCTGAACAAGCAACATCATGAACGGAATGATTTATAAGATGGATAACGAACTAAGTTTATATCTAGCTGTTTTAGCTGTAACTAGCAGTTAGATGGAATCATTCAAGACTAAATCATCCTTAATCCCAGTTCAGAGCTTCTGTTCTTACATCCCATCTGTTGACATGACAAATTTGTCAAATTTCAGAAGACTGTTGCTCTGTAATTTTACCATACCCCAAAGTGGTGCTGCATAAATAAATCAAAGTGAAAACCGATGAATTTTGGCCTTGGGATAAAATATTTTGCCCATTATATCTTCAGAACATTTTTTCTATTCTCAGTTATTTCATGTTGCCTCATATTTTTGTCTCTGGAAAGGAAGACTCATTAATTTACTATTTTTTTCTCACCAAATCTATTTGTTCCAAACTATTTGCATGTGATCTCACCAGCCTGTACCTCCAACTCTAGAAGGTGAGAGACCTGATTCAACTCTGAAAAAATGAAGGGATTTCTCAGGTAACAGATTATGCACAGTAAGCCATTTAAACAGCCCAGTGTTGTATTTAATTTGGTTTTATTGAAGTTTTTGACAGGCTAGAAGTTTTTGGTACCAGGACAAATGCCAGCAGAAATGTGAGTATTTTTTTGTGTAGTAGAGAAGGGTGTGGTAGGTACTGGGCCAGGTTTGTCTGTGCACCCATACCTTTCTGCAGGACAGTATCAACATGAGGTTTGCAGCACCAGGTTGATATGGAAACACAGTGTATGTATTTCATGTCTCTTGCACCTTGTGGAGTTCTTTTCTGCAGTGCTGCTGGTGGAAACACTAAGATAGAGCTGCGGATGCATCTCAATCTTAATAGCACCTCTGCATTTCTACACAACATCCTTCTGTAGCCCTGGGCACAACATCAAAGCTGTCAATGGCTAAATATTTAAACAACTTCAGGCTGAAATCTCTTTGTTTCCAACCTGCTGCAGAAATACTTCCAGAAGGACTATGCTAGGCTTTGGCTTTCAACGGTAAACTAATGGTAAACTCTTTGCAAAGATGCATGTATTGCTAAATTCAATCTGGGGTTAAAGAATGATCCAGGTTCAGCAGACACTTGCTCGTAGTACTGCCCAGCTTGCTGGTTGTAATTTCCTTCTACACAGGTTTTCTGGGAAAGAACCTCTTAGACTTCTCAAACTTTTTGAGGCACTAGAGAGCTTCCACCACAAGGAAATGTGTAAAGCCTAATGCAAAACTTCTCTTTTTAATGAGGATGTGTGGGAGGAACTCGCACAGCATGGCAAAGATGAAGCTTATTAGACAAAGACCCAAAATAATCTCTCTAATGATTTTTATTTTCTTAATGTTTTCCCTCAAGCAACTTCTGTGTTCTTTATTCCCCTCTCCCCCAGCCAAATAAGGGCTAAGAGGAGTAAGAGCCCTTTAAGAAATGCTGGTATAAAATAAAGTCGTTTATGTTTGTGACAGAATAAAATACTTCATTACCCTAAACCTTGTGGAGCTATCAGTACCTCAGAAGGTATTTTAGTAATTATCAGTTTAAGCTCTTCTAGGACTTCTCCAGGAAGGGGTGTCAGTGACAAAGAGGATGAGTTGGATAGGGAAGTTGATGTGATGTAGCTGCAAATCTCCAAAGGGTTATTCTGATGGGTCTCAAGAGATCTATCTCAATTTTGTCTTTACTGCCGTCATTGTTCTGCCATCCTGTGAGTGTGTGCAAAGAAGTCTCTAATGAGGAAGAAACCCTAATCACTGGGATAAGAATGTCATGTTTTGGTCTCCCTTTCTAAGGCCACCAGAATTTAATATGCAAGTCAGATATAATTAATAATGGGCAGTCAATAAATCAGAACAGGATTTTCTCAGCTAGCCACTGCAGCTTACTTGTTCTACTGAGGAAACAATTTTCCATGGAAAGAGAACAAGACTGCTTCCGAAAGGAAGTAATGAGATGTACATGGCCATTAATGCATGGAAGTGTATTCATAAGGTGTCCATCATGCTCACTGACACCTGCATGCATTTTGTGGGTTCTGTCTTGATAAATTGATAAATTCAAAAAGTAAATGACTGGATATAGGTTATATCTCCATGCCATTTCAGTGAAATTGTATGACTGAAATTGTATGGATTAGCATGTCAGGGTGCATCATATGTAAATGTTTTTTAGAGTGAGCAGCCTTCATCTAGAGTGGTACTCCTACATCTAGGAGTAGCAGAGTATGTGGGGAATATCTGAAGAGGTTTCTCTATGGTCATAAAAGATCCAGTGGTGGGTAGAGAGTTCAGGGAAAGACATTCATCAGGAGTGTTACGGGGTATTTGCTATTTTGTATGTAAGAGCTGAGAGCATGCTTTCTGTTTTGAAGATCTTACCTAGACACTCCCCTATCACACAGCTCTAGATGAATCTAGTTCAGATTTAGCGCTGGTCCCTTGAAATGCATAGTTCTGCTCAAGCACACTTTCGTTTGTTGTCTTGTGCATTGGTTTGTAATCTGAAGTGACTCCTCCTTTGTACACTGAAAATACCCATAACCTCAAGGTGTGCAGATGTTCCAGGTACTGTTTTCATTGCCCCTACTTGCTGGCCGGTACAATGCTGAAATAGCAGATGGCTTGTGTTATAACCCACATCTCTTGGGCTGAGGTATATCTTTAGCATTGCCAGCAAGCATCTGGGATTTCTTCTAGCAAGGCTTGATCTTATGTTAATGCAACAGCATGACCTTAGAATTCCTGAACCCTGATTGAATTTGTAGAAAATCTTTAGTCTTTTAGTCTTATGTCCTTTTCTCTCCTTCCTGCTGATACCTGCTTCTGAGCCATACCTTTTCTATTTCTTTTCCTGCTCCCTTTAAAAGAAGTTCTAGTTCATAATATTAACACGAAGGAAACATCCAAGAGCTATTTCACTGACATCCAATGAAAAGTAGAGGCAGTGTATGTTAATTGGCTATTCTTTGTTGGAAAAAACTCCAATTAGTTTCTAAAAGTTTGGCTCCAAGGAATATTTGACCTTTGTGTTTTAGGATGACTACAGCAGCTAAACCTTGTGACAAAATCTCAGTAGCAGTTTAATTTCTACTATTACCATGATGAGATACAATTTCTAGAGAGGAGAATGGGGTGCAGTATTTGCCACAAACAATTCTTCTGACTTGGCACCTGAACTATCTGCTGATAAACATTGGCATATTCATTAATTGCACTAATCTGAAGGCAAACCAATTTCACTTGAAGGATTTCATGGGTATTATTCACCAAGCCACTCTTATTTGAGTATTTTCTGTTCACATCATGTGACTGGCTGTCTGGATCAATGGAAAATGATTACTGCTTCTTCATTTAAAGACTAAATAAAGCAAAGGTTTGAATAATGCCACACATGTGCAGTAGCTTTTAGCTGGCAAAGTGATATTGTTCAAATGTGTCATGTTGTGCCATTCTGTCAAGACACAAAAAGGACACAATTACAGTGGTAAAAACAGGCTTTTATAACAAAGCAAGTTCTTCCATTTCTGTGAGTTTCACTGGTACACCAGTATAAAACTGAACTCTGATGACACAAATACCTAACAGTATTTCATTGTTATATGATTTTTTTTTTTATGTTTGTTTGTTTGTTTATTTGTTCTGTAGAAACAGTGGCTAAATAAATCACTCTGAATGGATTTGTGACTGAATTTTCCTCTGTGGCAGTGATATTGTTGGTCTCAGCAGAGTGTTAAAATGACCTTATTGAAAAAAGAAGTAAAAAAAAAAACCAACTTGCAAAAGTAGATTCATGGGAAAGACGTGTAGAATAATCTTGATTTCTGTGAGGGGAAACCACAAAAATCTTAATAAAAATTCTTACTATATAAAAAAAAAAAGGCAGATCCATCACTATTTCCCCTCCTTCTCATTTTCTTACTCTCGAGCTTCTTTTTCACATGTAAATTAGACCAAGGAAGAAAGAGAAAGGTGCTAAGAGAATAAACTACATGCTTCTAAAATACCTATCTTTTTGTTTTAGTAATCTTTTTAATTATGATTGTTTATACAATTTAGCTGAAAACTGCATCATCTAATTTGACTTTTTCATTGCATTGTCCAATATTGACTGTTCATCTAGTAGCTTGGAGATATTCATGGTAAAAGATAATCATTAACTTCTCAGTTAGGAATGGCCTAGATGTGTAAACTCAATACACTCTTCAGCTTCGGTTTCAAATGCTCCATTGGAGTAACATCTCAAAAACTAACAAAATTATTCAGGCTTGCATAAATTCCAATGTATGGATCTTCTATCAATCTGCCTGTGCCTTGCTGAAATGAAGCAATTATTGAAAGAAAATGTACAATGTGTTAAGAATCTTTTATTTAGGAATTTCATATTGATTTTGCTAAGGCTTTCTGTTGTTTGGAGGAAACTTGGGCTCTTCATTTGTCAAATAGGAGCACAATAGTAAACGAAAAGAAACCACTCCTCTAATGTGGGTACACTTCTAGTCAGCAGCCAAGGTCAATGAATTTAGTTGATAATATCACAACAACACTTTTTTTCCCCCTCCCTCTCTCCCTTCCCTTTCCCTTCTTTCCCCTCCCCCTCCCTCTCCCTCTCCCACTCCCTTCCTCCAGATGCTCTAAAGCAATTGCTCTGAAAACTCTTCTTGGGAATGGGTATAATCCCTGCTTCAGGGATGAAATAAAATTACAGTAAAATCTAACACGGACAGAAAACAAATGTCAAAAATGGGGGGAGATCTTTACTGAAGATTTTGGTTCCCTATCCAGAACAGTTGTTATTCCTTGATCACATAGTTTGGACCCCCTTGAAAACGTAGTTAAGTCTTGAATGAGCTCTGAAATAATGTCAACCTCTGCTCTTCATTTCCTTAAAAATGAAACTCATCTCCTATGGCAAACAGTTTGGGAACATGTGAAAGACCTTGTCCTCTTTGACAGCTTTGAGTTAGGGCTTGATTGGAAGAAGTAGAAAGCATTTCATAGGGAAGAATACTCATTTCCAGGTTCCACAGAGTTTAGTGAAATGTGTTAATTGTTAAGCTATTAGTGTCCTGATTCCTACCTTCATCTTCTACCTTAAATACTTTGATGTGGATATGGAGGTCACGGTTTTTAATGTGAGCATCTTGGGAGCTCTTCAGGGATGTGGATTCATGTTTGGGCTGCTTCATATCACCAGGGTGATGGGTGATGTTAGTTTTCAGACAGAAGCCTATCCAAGTGTTACTTCCACAAAGCAGAAAGAAATTAATCATTACAATAGACTGTGAATGAACATGGGGAATATGATCATTTAATTCAGTCCATGAGATGACACAGTGTTGGTCTCTCCATCTCTTGAAACTGCTGAAAGTGCTGCTTCAGTCTGCAGTTGTTAGGTAGTACACGTTTTAAGGTTTTTTTTCTCGTGATATTTAAGCATGTCTCAGATCTCAATGTAGAGAGTAGTCTGGCATTCATTTAGGACACTAAAATGGAAATGTAACTAGTGTGTTATTTTTAACTTGAGCAAAGTTTCTTAGTCCACTTGCGCTATACTTTACAGAAGAGGTTAGATATGCTGCTATGCTATGTCCCAAACAGAGAAGGAAAAGGCTCTGCCCCCAGGAGACTGTAATCTTTGTAGAAATCTAGAGAAAACAGGTAGTGAAATGGAGTGCAGATGGGGAAAGGAGTTAATATTGGTCAGAGTGATAGAGAGTGGTCTTGGCATTAGTTGAACTGTTGTTATCTTTGTTTGCATATTAAACAGGATGATGAGCTGCATGATGTTTATAATGAACAAATGTTTTGAAAAAGTAAGAGGGATCATTAATGCTGTCTGGCCTTTGGTTTTCCTTATCTCTGTGGAAATGTTTTCAAAACTATTTTTATTAAGCAGAAGAACCCATTGGAGCTGATTGCTGCAGATGCTTTTGCTTAACAAGCTACATCTGTCTAATGACAATGAGTACTATCAGGTTGCTCTTAATTCAGTTGATCTTTTGAGCTGGGTGCCCATGTATGATAATATTGAGATAGTTTGATATTATTAACAGTTGATATTAATATAAATAATAAGAACTGTATCAATGCATTAGAAGGGAAGAGACTTATTTTATTAGTTTGCAAGATGCAATGATACTAGCCAAGGTCCATTGAAGCCAGTGCACTAGGTCAAATCTTGGTGCCTTGCCCCAGGATCTGTCTGTATAAACACAGAAAGTGGCCACAGAGCAAATATTGGCCCAGCCCTGTGCACAGTTCCCGAGAATGGCCAACAGCCAGGGCCTGCTTAGAAGAACAGGTCATGTCCAGCTTGTCCCTTCCCCTGCTTCCAGCAGAGAGCTCCCGAGGAAACTGCTGAGCTGCTTTGCACTGTGCCTGTTACTCATGGTGTTCAAGGGTAGGCTGCTTTGTGGAGGTATTTAGTCCTGTTTCTGCCTTGGCTTTACTTCTCTACATTGCTCTGAGTTTCACAATGTGTTTTGCTATATAGTTGCAATAGTTATTATTTCCAACAATATAACATGGTGGTTTTTCTATCAGTTTTTACCAGCTAAAACACCAAAGTTCAGAAGGTATAAAGGTTTTTGTTTTTTTTTTTTTCCTTAATATATATCTTCCTAGAATTTAGAAAAACTCTAAATGGGATTCTGGAATGCAAGTGCAAATTAAAGAGGTTTATTCTTAAGTCAGCATCATTACTTTTAATGTTGCTTGCCTACTCAAGATTGTGTTTCATGCATAATCAAATACAGGGTAAATATTCTGTGGTAGCAACTAAAGGCTGATCATTATAGAAAATATTTTATTATTCAACAGGGAGCAAAATTCACCAATGAACCGATTCATTTAAGGAAAAGAGTGGATGTTTTCATATTTTACATTTAAATTAAGACTATAAGGTGATGAAAAGAAAGTTTTTAAGGTTGATACAGAAATTACTGTTTGAAGTTTTACATCCTGTTCCTTGTAAGAGGTCAGAGTAGATTCTGATATTAGTTAATCCTGGCTTTATAATTAGTGTTTTAAACTATGCATCAGATTGGTAAACTTCTGAAAATTTAGTCTCAGCAGTGGATGTTTGTTGAGGGCTTCTGAAAATCTATATGCCCTCTAGCACTACTCCGGGCAGATTTATTTTAAAAATTATCTTTAGCCTGTTGACTTATATTAAAGCAGAGAGAGATAGAAAGGGTCAAGAGAAATAGAAGAAATAGTCCCTTAACTAAGTTAGGCATATTTATATAAGGTGAAATGGAAGCCTTTTCAGGCAAGTTGATCTCGTAGGCAGACTTCTAAGGGGTCTTTAATACTTGCAAGTTGCTGGTCTGCTGGAAATGTCTGGTACCTGAGGCAGTTACTGTCACCGGCACAAACTAAACAGTCACACTTTGGTGTTGATAGCCTTGAGGCCCAGTATTTCTGATGTTGCAACAACTTTTCACTGTAGGAGAAAAAATAAAATGGGATGACTCTGAGGATTTGAGTAATCTGTGGTTTTATTCCACTCACAGACTAAGGGGCATTATCAGATGTAAAAAAACAGTTATCCTGCAGTGAATTAGAATCCTACATTAAAAGAAATGGATAGTAAATGCTAAGATCTGCTTGGTTATGGACACATGCATTAAGTAATATAATCACAGCTGTTGGTTGATGTTGTTGTGTGCTTTCTTAACAGCCTGTTAAGAAAGACAAAAGTCTACTTAAGCAATACATTTCCTTGAGTCATCCTCCCCTGCAGAAATGTTCAGAAGTCTCCTGCACAGAGTTGTCTGTAGGTGTTCCAGCAGAGATGGTGTATGTTAGTGTTTGCCTTCCCTAATGCTTTCTGGAAAGACCTGAAATTTAATTTGGATGCAGAAGGCTTGTTTAATGGTGCTTCAGAAATTTAAGCAGCTGGTTAGCAGGTCCTCTTTCCATGATCCTTGCTTTTACCCATTTTCCAAGAAACGCAGCTCTACTGGAATCAGACCATTTGGCTTCTCCTGCTAACCTCTGCATTTCTTTGTTCCCAGCTTTGTTAAGGTCAGAGTTTTGGTGAGAAAGGAGCCATTCAAAGGGCCATTAAAAAGTCCACCCAAGCTCTGGATGTGTCGAATCTCTTCTTAGTATTAGATATGTCTGGTTTTCCTCCACCCTTCACAGGCCACATGGAGAGTTCAGAGGGTGGTAGATAGAGTATGCCCATATGGCAGCAGCCAGCACAAAAGAAGCAGGGGGAATCAAATGGCAAACCCTCTCTCTTTTTAAGGGGGAATTTCTGTTGTTTGGTTTTAGTGTGGGTTTTTTTTTTTGGTGGTGGTGTTTTTAGTTTTTTAGGACCTTCATAATTTTTAATGTATATTTCATGCTTGCCTACTTTTAACATACACAATTATGTTATAATGATCAGAACCAGGATGAAGCATTACTAATAACATTTATTTTCTGTTTATTAGTAATAGTGATTAAAAAAAGTCCCGTAGCTCCAAAGGGAAAACATATTTTTTTGTGTGTGTGTGTGGCCAGTTTATGCACTTTACTCCTGCAGCATCCTGTTAGACAGTCCTGGATCTTAAAGTAGAAAGGTGCAAACAGTAGAACTGCAATATCACATCTCTGTCATGGATCATTATGAGACCCTGGGCTTTGCCAGTGAGGTGCTCTCTGTCTTGGTGTCCTCCTCTGCAAAGTAGTATTCATCCTCCGCTCTAAAATTCTGTGAGATCATCATACGGAAGAAAACTCAGAAAAGCCAAGTATCTGTTTCTGTCTGTCTCATCTCACTTTGAGCTCGTGTAAGATGGAACATATCGCTTCTGTCAAATTGGACATACCTGGACTTGTAGAAGATTATTTGGTGATATTGAATTGGAGAGGATTAGCTAGTTCCAGTAAGTTAATTTCCTTTAATTTTTCAGCATTAATCTCAGCTTTGCAAAACAATTCTTTACATGGATATTTTAAAACAGTGAAATAAAGAATTTCATATATTGCTATTCTTAAATGTATCTTCCTGAAACGAACGTGTAGTGTGGCTGATGACCTCGAAGTAGCAGAGCGCACCATTGCAGCCAGAAAAGTACTGCTTGATAGCAAAGCAATTTTCTCACAGAAAAGTGGTATGGCACCTTCAGAGTCCATGAAGAAAGGGTATGACAGAGAGTAGTAACAGAAATATGTGCTGTCCACCCTTTACTGTCTTGTGGAGATAATGTTTTCAGGCTAAAAACCTTTAATTCATGAAGTCTTAGGGGGAAATTCTGAACGTATCAAAATCAATGTATTTCACATTAAAGACTGTTTTTAAATTTTGAAACAAGCAGAAAACTCCCACCAAACAGTTTTTCAAATGAAATTACTCTCATTGAGGACTGCTGGTGCTGAGGTTTCTTTTCATCATCTATCTTCAGATTCTGACTGATTCTTCATGCAAGATATGTGTAACATTTTGAGTCACTGGAAAGATACTTTGATGACTAAATCATAGAGTATATCCCTTGAATGTTTTTGTTGTGATTTTATGTCAGTAATTATCGAGTATATTGCCAAAAATGGATTTCTAATTTTAATATCTATGTAATGATAGTGGGGGAAAAAGTTATTTTATCACAGTAGTTATTCCTTGGCAATATTTATCTGAAGACGAGAGTGAAACACTTTATCTATGGAAAAAGGTTTGTTCTGCCCTTTTCTAATGTCATCATTTATCCCTTGCTGACAGATTCCTGTGTTTTCAGTACAGTAAATATGCATGCTTAGTATTGCACCCAAGACTTTGATAAGGAACATGGACTGATAGTCCATATGGTCAAGTGCTTTCTTAGAGCTTAGAGAAAATCTCTCCACAACAGTCTGGGGATTGTCAATAGTGGAACTTTTGTTCAAGAGTTTGTGAATCTGAGACAATTTTCACAAGCGAATTTTAGAACTTATGTTTGTTGGAGAAGTTATCTTTAAATAGAGATTGCTTGGTTTATCCTCACCAGATTATTCTTATTATGGACTCTATATAAGCAACAACAAGTTTTATAGATTCCAGCATCTGATGTTAGACTTATATTTTAAGAATTAAAGTTTCTGAAAGGCTCTATAAAACTTTATTTGGCTTCAAATTTGGAATACTTTGGTGTTTAATATCCTAAAAATGTTTGGTTTGGGTTTGGTTTTGTTTTTGTTTTCTTTCTTTTAGCAATTATAGGCACTCTACTGTAATCTTGGATATAGTTGTCTGTACTTAGTAGAGAGGAAGATTTTAGGAACAAAAAGATTATTTATAGAGTTACTCCATATTTACCTTGGAATAACTGAGAAAAAATTTGGTTTGTGAACCTTTAAGTGAAGAAAAAGGGCTGATATTTTTTTGCTGTGAAAAATGTGCAACTATAGAAATGGGAAGTCATTCTGGTATATGGGTAATTTGGGTTAAATTTAATGGTGTGCCATGAAACAAAGGACATACAGACGTACAACTGACAAAACAAGGTGTTTGGTAATGAAGTAACTGAATTCTAGAAAATTCTGTGTCATGCAGTGCAAACCCAGTAAATTGATCGTTGTTGTCACAATGGCTCTCACTAAAGCCAAGTTTGATGAAAGCTATGATAGTCTTTAGCCTACAATCTTGCTGCTCCTTGAAGAAAGTTTTTACCGAGAAACAAATAACTAGGGTTTTCTGCCACCAGCATTTTCTTTCATCATCTGTTGTACAGATCAGAAGATACAGAGGGATGACACAAATGGAGGCACACAGGACTGAGTGGTAGACCTATAAACAGGCATGAATCAGTGTCTGTAGCTTGAGAAGCCCAGTGGAGTTGGTAGTGAAAGGACAGAAATATTTTTCTGATTTTTCTGTTCATAAAGTAGTTACTACTAGAAAGCATAACTATTAAAAAAAACCCCAACATAATTAGTAAAAGAGCCACTATGCTATAAATTGGAATCAAGAAGGAAGCCTTTTACTACCTTGGATTTTTGCATTTAGAAACAATCATAGGGTAACTCTGTTCAGAAGGGACATTAGGAGGTCATATTTAAGTCCATGGGTACTAATTGATGTTTTTGTCATTACTGAGCTTTCCCCTCTATCTAGAATGGAAATTTAGTTCCAGTTTGCTTCCAATTTAGTTTGAGACACTGCACTCATTGACTCTGTCAATTGAGGGGGAAAAAAAGTTCCCCTAATAGATGAAAAAGGTGCATGCAGTATGTGTTACATATTCACATCCCAGAGTCCAGGGCCTCATAGCCAAGTGGGCAAGGCAATGTGCAAAAAGTTGCATTTGAGCACTTTTCAGATAGAAATAAATTTCTGAAATAAGAAGTCTGTGAGTCTGGGGATATTCCTCTGAGCAGAAATCACCAGCTGAACCAAGTATGTATTATCTAAGCAGGTTGTCTATGATAAGACATCACAGAATGACACAACAAACTCTGGGTTTGTGTCTTTCACTGATTAAAACAGCTAAATTTTTTCATCTGGTTATTGTTGGTGACTCTCTCAATAGACCATGGTGGAGCTGTTTGATTTCTAGCAATTTGTTCCTTACCCAGAATTCATTGGATGTAGATAGAGACCAAGTTTCTAATAGCATTGACTATGTTATTGCCATGGTAATAAGACATCTTATGTCAGCTTGGGAGTTTTTGTTTGTTTATCACTATGAATTTCATTACTATACAGAGAACAGCAGGTGAATGTGTCTGTATAGCTAAAGAGAAAATGATGTCTGCTTTTTATACAATCCACTACAAATGTTATTTGGAATGTGCTTTGGAACACATTAATATGGCATCCGTAAGCAGTATTATAATTGGCAATATGTTTCAAATACCTTTGATGTTTGACTTGGGCAGGAGAGTAAAAGCTATAGCACCATGTGCAAAAGTCACTTCTGAAATTCAGAATGCAGTCAACCTTTACATGCCCATAACTTTCAGGCAAAATAAATAAAAGAAAAATACAGTCTATCACTTTTCCGTGAATGGCTAAATAAGGAGAACTGAAAAAGAGAAGGAACAATAATGGGATGTGATAGCAATTCAAGTAAATATCACTGCACTGAAGGCAGCAAGGTTTGAGATTGAGAAGGAAGAATAGAGGGAGAAGTAGGTAGCTTTGGTGCTTCAGACTGCGAACAGCGAGACAGAGGCGTCAGCACCGGTAAACCCTGTGCTGAAGTGCCATGTTGGTTTTTTTTTTTTTCTTCCTTTTTTTGAGGTTTTTCAGGTGGACAGGGGATTCCCTGAGTCAGGGAAGCCCGAGGAAAGGAGAGACCCGTCAGGATTCAGCAACTCTCACAGAAGAGGCTGAGAGAGTGATGTGGCTGGGGCGTTTCTGGAGAACCCACGGGAGATTTAAACGTGGCAAAACCAGAAGCGATGCTCAGACCATGAACAATGAGACAGATGCATTCTCGCTTGTTGGCGCATGACCAGCAGGGCGTGTGGGGTGACACAAGAGAGTAAATAATAAATAATAATAATTTTAAAAAAAAAGGGCACGAGCAGGACTAGAGATGGTTGTGAGCTGGTCAAAAGCTCCTGCCAGAAAAAATGTGGCGACCCAGTCAGAGGTCCTTCAGAAGCATGCAGGTGTCCAGGCCTCTGGCTGCA
>JAAGNO010001440.1:73556-120608 GCA_033439905.1 Ceryle rudis | reverse complement strand
TGCCTCCATCTTTAGCTAAACCTCCTTGTTCTTCTGCTAAAGAACTCTGGCTTTTGAAGCACAAATGGTAACTCATGAGCATCATAACGGAATCATTTCTGTAGCAGCAGGTACTAGTGATGGCTGCACAAAAGAAAAATGCCATCGTGGAAACTAGAAATATGTGGATTACCATGGAGATTAATACAGACCTGGTAAGGGCATTTTCAGCAGAACTGTCTCCTTGGCAGATTCATCAAAATGAAAACTTTGTGGAGACACATCAGCTAACAGGAGGAAAATCTCAAAACAGATGCTAGCTTAGAGACTAGGATATTCAAAGAGAGCTATGGGGAAATCAGATTCAGATCTCTGCCCTGAATATCATCTCCAGATTCTATTCTTTTTCTCTCTGACTCCCTTTCCTTTTATGTAAAATATGATGAAAGCTTTTGAAATCCTAACATTTTGGGGAGAGTTTTTTCCTGATCCAGCTCTTCTCTGGGAATATTGATAGAAAAACCTAATTTTGTCAGTCATTAGTCCTGCTGTTAAATCTGGGGTTTTATCCCTGTATATAAATGCATAGCCATCAGGAGGGGGAAAGGGAAGATTCTTCTAAACCACACATATAGGAAATAGAATATAAACCTTTTTAATTTAACCTGAATCATGCCTAATTTTCCTTATTTTTAAAAAAAGTACAGTAGTGTTCTTTAGCAGAGCAATTTCCATCCTATCCTCTGCAGTGTCCAGTCCCTTTGAGACCAGTGAAGTGAGTGTGGCAGAAACCCAGGTGGCTATTATCTCCCTTATATTTAAACTCTTTTCTCCCTGTAGCACTCCTTGTGCTCTATGTGGCTGCATCCGACATCCCACAGTGGCAAGATTAAAGCCCAAATCACAGGTAGTCTAATGCAAGGACTATGTTATAAAAAGGAACATAACAGCCATCATTTCTGATTAAAGACATAGAACATACTGAGCAGCATGGAATTCTGGAAGAGTGACAAGATATTTTCTTTACCAGCTCTTTTAAGACTTAAATGAATGTCAATAAGAGAAATCGATCATTTAATTAAGTCTCCAACTATTTGGACAGTAAGAAAATAATTTATCATAATGGATTTAAGGAGTTAGTATCACATACTTATTCTTAATTCTTTGCATAAAAAAAATCTCAATAACCATTCAGCCATTTTGTCCATCACTGAGCTTTTTCTTAAGTAAAGAAAGCAAGCAATGTTACGTCATCTAACACTAGTTCTACTAGTACACCAGTAATGGTGAGCAAGATCTTCCATTGTGCTGTGAGCACCTGAGAGAATCTATTTCATAGGGAAATCCGTTGACCAGAAAAACTGAAAAAAAAAAAAAAGCTATCTCTTCAACTCATCTAATCTGTGCTCTGCTCAGCTCCATCTGCAGACAAGATGCTGCTTAGATATTTTGTGTATCTCATGTTAGCTTGCCTCACCTCCTGATGGGGTTAAATGCAGCTAAACCCCTGTTTACTCCTTTGTACGGTTAGTAGGTAGGTAGCCACATTGCTCTTCTGGCCATGTGTCTTAATCCAGGTATCTACTGACACTAGTCTTTCCCAGCAGGTAAACAATTTAATTCAGTTTCTTTGATTTGCATTGTTGCTACTGATAATTGTTTTGACCATGCTTTTGTAGGGGTGGTTGAAAAATCAAATCCTGCTTATTTTGAGTTTTACCAGCATCGCTTCCCTCCAAGGCAAAGCACATGAAGTTGTGTTGAGCACAAGCATCAGAGTACATGAGTTCCTTCTGGAAACGAATTTATACCATAGGAACAGGGGAAGCCGTAAGTTTGTCTTCACTGCAGAGCTCCGATGAAAGAAAACAAATGATGTGGAAGGAGAGAGCGAGTTGTTTATAGGGGGAAAAAGTCTCAAAGACTGAGGAGAAAAAACTAAACCCTGTGGTTTGGGATAATCCTCAAAAAGTTTCCAATCTTTTGGACAATTAGTTGAAATGAATTGATTTTTCAGAGGCTTGCCAGATTCAACTCAAGCTATTGAAATGTCAGAGGGAGACAAGGGAATCTGCTTTCACCCAGGAGGAAAACCTTAAAAAGTAGTCAAAAGCTCTTGTATTCACCCATCCCTAGACAGCAATGACCTGAGCAATACTGACAGGAATGAGATGCTGTAGGAGTCTGAGGGTAAAAACATTTACAGCTTTGCAAAGCTGGAGAAGCCTCCAACCATAAGGGCTCTGAACCTGTCGCCAAGTCCCAACGTCAGTCCTTTTATAGCTCCTGGGAGTAAAGGGCTGCAGACAGAGTCCTGTCCTCTAACCGTGCTCCAGGAAGATGCAGGTTGCGAAGAGAAAAAAGACATCTGTGGCAGGTGATAACTTGCATTTGATGTGGGATCTAATAGTAGTGAGAGAACAGTACTAGATACAGATACAGGCCCCTCTGGGATGACAAATGGCTTTTCTGTGTCCTTTTGAAAGGTGATATCTTCATGAAAGAAGGAGGCAGACATACTGCCAGGGGAGCAAGTGAAAGCAAGCTTAAGGCAAAGGCAGAAGCAACTATTCTTTGGCCTCGACTACTATATGCAGGGTGGAGAGAAGAGATATTAACTGAAAATTGAATCTCCTAAGAAAATTTCTTCAATTTGTTCAGCTACATTACTGCATTGTTGGTATGTCCTGTAGACCGATAAAGAGAGGAGATGGTTTTGTTCCAAAATGAGGTGGATAAACCTTTTCTTCTTTTCAGGAAGAGAGAATTTAGCAATCTGTAGGTTTTTGGATTGAATGCTCTTAATTCACCTGGGTGAATGAAAGCAAGCCTCTCCCCTTCTGCACAAATGTCCATTAAATGTTTCTTTTCAGGAAAGCTGAAATATTCCCTCAGGAAGAAAATCTTTATTTTCATGCTTTTTAAACTCAGGTTTTCTCTGTCACTTGTGAAATGGCATCTTTCAGGAAAACAGGGATAAATAATAATAAGAAGTACAATTTCCGTCCTGTCCTTCACAACACAGACACAACCAAAACCACTTCATTCTGAAGCCAGACAGTTTTAGTTTAGACCCAGATAATATTTTTCCTTTTTCAACTGAACAATAGCAAAACTACTGATTTCTTTTCAACCTTTTTCATGTTTTGTTTTCTTCACTTTCTAGTTTTGGTTTGCCTTTTTTTTTTTTTTTTTGAGATGAACTGTCACATAAAATAAATCGCATCTCAATCAGCTCTCATTCCAAGTTTTAAGGTTATCTGGGAGACCTTTTATTGTCAGGTAAGTCTATGATTACTGAGATTGAAGTTCTTCAGAAACAGCCACTGAAGTTCTCACTGGACTCTGTTATTTCAGACAAGTAGTACTGTTTGAAAGAAATAATTCCAGATAACTGAAAGGCAAACCTCATGATATATAAGGAAAAATATAAAACTAAAAAGCTATAAGATAAAGCAAGACAGAGTCTCTACCTTAAATTAGTGTGATTTCTTTTCTGTGGAAGAAAAGTCCAGTTCTGTTGGTTCACTGGGTTTCTTAACTGCAAAATCCAAACACTGTTTTCTTATGAGATTGCTTTGGAGGTGGAGTTTGAGTTTGTTCATGGATCCCTTACTGTCTGATAAAGGCTGGAGCTCATGCCAACACATGCAGTGTAATAGGGACACTTTCATCTGCCTAGCCATGTGCTTTGACACTATTTGTAGAAATTCAGTGCTCTGACAGATTTGGTGACGTGAACAACTGGTTTCATATCAAGGGGTGCACACAACATTTTAATTTTTTTTTTTTAGTAAACCGGGCAGCTACCTCCAAATTGACAAATATTGATTTTGTAAAGTGGTAAGAGAATGTTGAATGATGTTTAAAGGAAAAGAGCTCTGAGGCTGCACCGCATGCAGGTAGGGATCTGAGTCAGCATATCACTTTTAATCACTCATTGGAAAACCCTCTTTCTCTTCCTCTGAGAGAAGCCCAGGCAGACTAATTCCCCATTTTTAACATTTATTGTTAGGTACATTAAATGAAGCACTGTAAATCCTCTGAAAATTTACTGGTTTTTTAACTTTGTGCAGAAGATGGAATTTCACTGGCCAGGATTGATGACAGTTTTTCTTCTGGGAGCATTGCAAGATGTCCGTCTCTTCTGTCAGCAATTTTCTTGTTTTCCCCTTGATAAAGCACATATCTCAAATAGCCTGTTCATATGGTGATTGCGGTGATTGTTGACTTACTTCAGTGCTTTTTGGGTTGGGTTGGGTTTTTTTGTGGGTTTGGTTTTTGGGGGTTCTGTGTTGGTTTTTTTGGTGTGGTTTTTTGTTTGTTTGTTTCTTTTTGTGTGTGTGTGTGTGGTTTTTTAATATCTATTTACTTGTCCTCTTTTAAAAAGCCAGAGAAATTCTGAATTAAGGGTTATGCTTCAATTCCCTGGCATCCCTATCAGACAAGATGCGTCTTTCTGGGTTTGAGCATTGCACAAGATATGAACTAAGCATTGTCAGGACTAAGGCATGTTCCTTTGACTGGTCATTGCTTAAATAAACCCACAGCAGCGTCTCTGTGTCTATGTGCACATGTTTAAGTGAGCAGTAAGAAAAAGAAAATAAATCTGAAAGACTGCTCGTACTCCATCCCCTGGAGAGTGGTGATGGCAGATGTTAATTATGTGTCCTCCTGGAAGGGATGAGCTAACGGTGGGTACAGAATCTTCTCATTTCCATGGCAATGAATGTGTTCTAGAAAATTTGCTTTATATCATATAGTTGGAGAGTACCCTTTATTTCAGGTTTCCTGGAAAAGGTTTTATTAAGCAGATTGTTGTGACACTTGCTTTTGCTGCTGCCTAAATTACCATATCAAAGAAGCACTCCCCACAGTGTGCACAAGAAAACAACAGCACTGTACATGGTCATACTGAGTTTATATTAATTGTTTGCAATGACTACTGTTCTAACTTAATTTCAGGGCCATTTCCTCTTTGGATAACGTATTTTTGAAGAATTGTTGAATAATTTACAAGACTCACATCTAATTAATGTGAGAAAACACCAGGAATCTAAACCCGTGGTACTAGCTATTCTTTTGTGTTCCATTAGCCTGACAACCACTTACAGAGTTTCCTCTGCAAAACTCTCTCTTGCTGTTTAATGTTAAATAAAATTCTAAACACCATTCCTGAACTTCAAGTGTATTTTTCCATTAAAATAGGCTTTGGTTCATATCATGAAATGTACAAGCTAACATTAACTGAAGATCACTGTTTTTTTAATTATTTTTTTTTTTTTACTTTGGGGGTATTTTGTACAGCTTGTATTATGAATGATATTGCATCAGCATGAGCTTGGAGGTATCTCCAGCTATATACTTGCCATTCATATAAAGCGATTTCTGAGGCCAATGCTAGCTGTTAAAGTATATGAAGTATTTCCTCTTTGTCCATTCCCAATCCTACCTGTTTGGGTAAATGCTGCTTGGGGCTAAGGTGTGAGTCTTTTGGCATCACATTGAGATCAAAAGTCACTTCTTCTGCCAAAGTTTCCATTGGATGAATCATTTAATCTTCTTAGTGGGTTAGCTCCCCATTTGCATATAACATTTTACCATTTGTCTTTTATATGTTTTGTGGGTGTTTTGTTTTTATTTTTTTTTTTTCTTCCAGATAGAAAGTGTAAACTAGTGATTGTTTCATAAAGGGTTTTAAAAAGCTGAACTCCATGGAAATGCAGGCTTTGCCTTTCTTTTGTTACTATCATGGACATCAAAGCTCCTCTTCTTTCACGTGTATGTGAAGTATTACTGACATGTTATATGTGCTGAAATGTAAAATCTACTCATTCACCTGAAATTATGAATAAGTTGGGTGCATCGGTAAAGGTTTTTATGCAAGTCATCTTGGTGACAGTGAAAGTACTCTTCCCTTGCTTGCTTCTCATTGCATGTCCAGAGATGCTGGTTTCTGGTTCTTGCTGTCTCATAATTTAAGCATTAATGCTTATACACTGAGTCAAAGACATCAATCGGTCTTAAAAGTAACCAGGGAATAACCAATAAATAAATAATTGTTTGGAAAGAGGAAAAAAAAAAAGAGAAGGATTTTTTCTTTTTTTTTTTTTTTTAATCTGTTTATTTTGAAATTTGTTTCCAGCATGATGTAATCTGCTGCACTTTGGTGCATCTTAGAGGTCAAGTACACTTCTGCAAAATGGATATATGCGGCATGAAGGTGCTACCTTGGAGTGAACGGGAAGCACTGGAAGCACTGCAGATATTTAACAGATGGTGTGATGTAAAGACCAACATTTGGCTTCAACTCTGCCAGTTTGGGTGAGCAACTTTGCTTTCTCCATGCTTTGATATCCTCTCATAGCTCCTTAGGAAACAGTTTATTTTTTCTGCTGTGTTTGTAAAATGCATTTCAACATAATGTCCCTTTTCTTTTGGAGTGTTCAGATGCTAATAAAGAAGGATAAAGGAGTAATAAATTCAGATGGCACATGGCACTGTTACTTGTGACTTTCACAGACTACTGGAGAGAATTGAAAAATAACATTGGTGATATATAAATAATTTATATAATCCTCAGACCAGTTGTCTTTTCATGAAGTAGCAGTTCAGGGAGCGATGTCACTTCATGTCTTTGTGAACATAGGCTTTTACAACACGTAACAAGACTGAAGTCACTGCCGATGCAAAGATACTTCATAGTAGGTGGCAAAGAATTCCTCTAGTATTGTTCAGTTTACAGAGGCAGTGGAGTAATATCTCCAAGTTCTTGCCTAAGACAAATAGGAGTAAAATCTCTGAAAAGCTGCTATGATCTCATGCACATCTTCTGTCCGAAATGCCACTGAAGCATCTCTATGATCAATGAGACAGTACAAGATATATCACCTGTCCACAGCTGTACTCCCAAGGATATCATTTAGAGCTGAAAAATGTTGTTGTAGGAGTAGTAATAGTGGATCTTATGGGTCTAACTGTGCTCTGCTAAATTTGAAGAATCCCTTGGCTCCAGAGAACCCTTGAAATTCTCAGTTTTAAACTGTGCTGCATCCATGACTCAAAGCAACCAAAGCCAGACAATGCAAATGTTCTGTGAAAAAGCGAACGTTGAATTTTCTGAGAGGAAAAAAAAAAAAACCCAAACACAAAACCAAGCTGTAGGAATACAAACAAATGGCAACTTTAGTATTGAAAGTGCCCAAGTTTTGCCAATTTCAAGGGCAGCTGTGCTATTTCAATTAGAGTAAAAGAAAATAATTTCCTTTAACACATAGTTCTGCAAACATTAGAATGCTGTAATAAATAAATAAATAAACAGGCCCAGCCAGGGAGCACAGATGCCACTTAATGTGGTAGTGTATTAAGGTTTACAGTTACTTCTTTTAGACTCTTCCCTGGGGTGTCATGTGTCAGCATCCTGGAGAAGGAACTGCAAAGTCTGATTCACTGACGTATTAGACGACATCTGTGCTCACTGGCTTGGATTAGAGATGCTGAATCAAAACGATTTTGATCTGCCTTACCAGCACTAAGCTGACACGAGGTTATACAGCTTTAGCTTGTTGGCTTTTTTATCCATTTGTTTTGGATGTTATGAGTCAGCACTGGTTGGCTTTTTCGTTTCGGGATTCCCATTTTCCTGGGCAGGAGATGTGGTGTGAAATGTGTTTGGCTCTATCTATAACCTGCAGAGGAAGAGATCTGCATTTCTGCAGACTGAAGGAGAAGTACAGGGATAACTCATAGCTGCAAAAGGGTGGCAGCTTGTCAGGACACCAGATACTTCATGTGAGGTTAGGTTGGGTATAAGGGTAAGAAAGCTGATTCTGAAGAGATCCTACTAACATAAGTGCCTCTAGGTCATTTTCTTGTCCAGCTGAAGCTATATATCAAGCAGGAACCACTGTGTCAGTCCAACCTTGCTGCCAGTCAGTCATCCATCAGTGTAACCCTGGCATAGGAGCTGCCCATGAGCTGGTAAACATAGAATAGAATCGTAGAATCATTAAGGTTGGAAAAGATCTTTAAGATCATCAACTCCAACTGTCTACCTAACATTATCATGACAAGCATCATCTACCACATTACCATGGGCACAAGCAGATCAGCAGGCACAGGCTGGTGTCCTCAGATGCAGAGAAAATAGGTCTATTATAGCAATTAATATTGTAAAAATACTGGGGACACGTGCTCACTTTGGGTTAGTGCCATACTATCGCTTTGTATTCCATTTTAATATATAACAAAACCCCACATAAAGTGTATGCTTATTTCTAGAGTTCTGTAAAATATACACTGATCTTCCTAAATACGTGGATGCGTATTTTTGATCCCTGCTAGCTTTGGGCTCTGCTTGAACTTTCAGACAAGAACAATAGTACTTGGGGAAAAAAATTAAATGATTTCAGTTCTTCTATTTTAATTTTATTTTAGTGTAAATAACTGCAGGATTTCTCTGGCTAGGAAAGATATTAATAAGAAGGAGTTATTTATTTATTTATTTATTTATTAAAATTAGCTTCCAGTTGACATTACCCCCTTCTCCTAAAATCTCACCCAGAAACAGAATATACAATTTCTAGCCATCATATATAATGACAGGATATGTGCTTTAATGGACCACTTTGTTTTAAATTATTTGGATGTTTGAATTTTTGATTTTTTTTTTTCCTGGGAACCTCAGCATAGTACTTTCTGTAACCAAGACCCTGGAAACTAACAGATAGCAGCCTTACTTTGGAGGATACCATACGCACTGATGCTGAAGCTGAATGAAGGTAAAACACAAATGTAAACCAAAGGGGCTTTCTTTGCTTTTTGTTTTTTAATTGATCACTTTCATATTTTGGTAAACCTTTGACATATGGTTATAATAAGGAGCAGGAGGCTGCCATTACCTTATGAACATGATGATAAATTACAGGAAGATTCACTGTTTTTCCATCACCAGAAGACGTTAATGGGGAAAACAGCATCAATGCAAGGCTTCACTGTGATGCTTTTTGCTTTGCTTTAGATCTTCTAACCAGAAACTTCCCAGCCTTTGTGATAGCTGGCCTCTGTGAAAACTTTTAAGAGCCATTTATAACAAAAAGCTGTGTTTCCTTCTGCCCGATTCTGCTTTTGGGAAATCTTACAGAAATCATAGTCCATTTGCATGTACTTCTGGAATCCATTTACTGGATTAGTGTCTTAAATGAAACACATTAACTTAAGGAAATACCTTTAGCTAACCTACATCCAACTCAACACATAGAAATAGCCAACCTGAGAGACCTTTATCAAGACTGTCTTGTCATTCTGGTTTAATGGCTTGATCTCTGTGCCTCCTTTTAAAGTTCAGAAAACGGCTTATGTTCTGGTTCAATGATTTCCCAAAATCTGGTATTTCCACTATTAAAATACACTATCAAAGTTTTATATTTCCGTGTAAATGCTAACTGATGATTTTGTGAACCGGACACAGGAGAAACAAGCTGCCAGAGACCCATATTTTTGGCTGAGAGTATTCCACTGACTCGGTAGCTATCAAAATACAATCTGGTGCCCATCTTGACAGATACATAGCATTTGTGTGACATAGGCAAATGTCAGCTTGGGGTTCACAGCCAAAACACATTTAGCTCACAGGAGCAGAAAGCCTAGTTGTCTAACCCTTTGTTCTTCAGCTAGAAATACACTTTAAAAACGGGACTGAAATGTACAGGGAAAGACAAATCCATGCATCTTTGTGCTCATACTATCATTGAAGCTTTGCAGAGCCCTTCCAAAGGGCTGTGTGCCCCTCAGGTAAAGGAAGCAGGGAATCGGCTCCTGGTGGTTTTGAAAACAGGGTACAATATCACAGGCTTAATGTTCAACTCTGATGAAAATGAAAACTGATTGTGCGAAAAGAGAATTTTGCTGTAGCCAGAGTATTGGTGGGGAGTGGGGTGATGTATTTACTGACAGAAGACAAGCCAGAAAAAAAGCGAATGTGCCTCACTCATTTATATAAAAATATAAACCACGGGACTTAAGGGACTTTCAGGTTATTCATGTGAGTCCTCTCTATTGCATTCTTTCAGGCTTGTGGGGTTTGTTTTGTTCTTCAGAAGATTACAAAGCATAAGGAGAATCAGATGCCTCCAAATTACCCACCTGTCCTTGGAACATAGTTCTGCCCTTGATACTTTACTGGAAACTGAGTGTGTGGAAAATAAAACCCAAAATTTCAAACCATTGCAAATTCTATGTTAGTACGGGCAGGCATAACTATTGTTATATTTTTAAAAAGAAAATAGAATTGCACCACTCTCTCCTATTAAATAGACTATTATTTTAGAAGAATGATAACCCTTCATTTTTTTTTCACAAACAAATCAGATGCAAACAACAGCAAATGGGTATTTAACTCCATGACAGCATCAACAAATCAAGCATGATACATCTCAGTGCAGTTTTCTCCTACATGTCACTGTGTCTGGTGTTCTGCCTAAAAAGCACGAAAAGCAGAAAAGCAAAAGCAGGATAAGCCTTCCCTAAAGGACATGTTCTAGAGAAGTAAGGGATGCGCAATAATGCACCAGTCTACTCTCCCCCAGTTACTGTGTGCTTCCATCTTTATAACTACATGTATGGAGGGCTCTTTTTTTGTCTTGTCTGGTTCTAGAGCTCTACACTCACCTGCCAGGGGGAAATCCTTCCAAAATGAGCAAAAGCAGCAGCTCCTCTGGCTAGGTACAGTCAGTAAGACACATCTTAACTATCTATCAGGTACTTCTTGACACATTTTTAAGGTTCCTAAATTAAAAAAAAAACAAACATAAAAAACCAAACAAAACAAAAAATCTCAGGAGGTAAATCTAGCACTAATATAAATATTTCTTTAAACTGCTTAAATATGATACCCTAGGGCTTTGTGTTTTTCTCAAACTTTTTCATATTTGGCATCGTGGACAGAAACATTTGTTTCTCTTAGCAACAGAGGCTGTGACTAAACGCCCTGCATTTCCCTTCACAGCCAAGGCCTGTCTCATTTCCTCTTTGCTTCTCAGGAAGCTCTTGTTCAAAACATCTAGAGCAGCTGGTATCTCAAACCACAGAGGATTTGCCTACTTGACCACAGAGGTGTTCTACTTTTGGCTGGAATAAAGTTAATTTTCTTCCTAGTAGCTGGTACAGTGCTGTGTTTTTGATTTAGGATGAGAATAATGTTGATAATACGCTGGTAGTTTAGTTGTTGCTAAGCAGCATTTTCACTAAGTCAAGGACTTTTCATCTCCTTGTACTGCCCTGCCAGTGGAGGCTGAGAGTGCACAAGAAGCTGGGAGGGGACAAAGTGAGGACAGCTCACCCAAACGAGCCAAAGGGCTATTCCATAGCATATAATGTCATGCCCAGTATATAAACTGGGGGAGTTGGCCAGGGGGGAGCAGGTTGCTGCTCAGGGACACTCTAGGCATTTTGGTCAGCAGGTGGTGAGCAATTGCATTGTGCCTCACTTGTCTTGAGGGTTTTTTCCTTCTTTTTTTCTTTTTTTTTTTATAATTTATTTTCATTAGAATCATAATAATTGTTACTTCATTTTATTTTAGTTGTTAAGCTGTTGTTATCTCAATCCACATATTTTACTTTTTTTTTTATTTTCCGATTCTCTCCATCTCGCTACAGGAGGAGAAGTTAGAGAGTGGCTGCATGGTGCTTAGCTGCCAGTTGGGATTAAACCATGACAAGATGACAGAGGCATAATCAGCTTTTCGTTTTCCTTTTTTTCTTTCTTTTCTTTTTTTTTTTTCCTACAGAAAACAAAGCATGATTTAGAGAACTTTCCATTGCAGTGGGAAATCTGGGCTCTTTTAGAGTGTTGTATGTCTTAGAAAAAAAACAACCAAAAAAGCAGCTTTTTTTGGTTTGTTTTTCTGTCATAATCCCCTGTGGTGTCAGTAGCTGTGATAGGATGTTTGTTTGATGGTTCTGTTTCTACGTTTGATTCAGTCCTGTAATAGGCAATGTATGTGTTCAAGAGAGGTCTCCACTGACCTGGAAATACAGAAGCTCTGGGTCATAGGCTACAGTAACCTTTACAAGTCCTGCAAGACCAAGAAACGCAAGAGAGCAATTTGGAGAGCTGTATGTTGGTCCCTTTGCATGTAATTTACCTCTTCACAAAAACATGTTGAAATATATGTAATATATCTTGCATCTGTTTGAGCGTTTGTGTCCCAGCATTCCATTGCTGTTCATGAAATTCAAAAGCTTGAAGTTATAAGACTTGATTTTTAAATTTGAAATATGAGTCAATCATTGAAATCATCAAGGTTACTAATAGACTGTACTCAGTGTGAACAGTAACAGTGTCACCCAGTCAGGAAATTTGTCTTGTAAGAATAATGGACCCAAGTTCTTACTCACTCACATCACTATAAATCAGGAGTGACTTCAATTAAGTAAGAAGAATTACATCTGTGAAAATTGCCGTGAGAAGAGAATGAGATCTGCTTTATTTACTTTTGGAGCAATTAAATATTTGAAATGGGTATTTTTGGCTGTATATGCTGTAATAGGATTTTAAATTGTCAGAATGAGTTAAAATCACTTTGTTTACTACGCATAGGACGTTTTTAATGGTGTACTTGTTTTCTTAGCGCTGTATTTCTCTCCTCATAGAAAAACAAAGCAGAACATCATGATCATCAAACCAGTAACGACAAAATGTGGCTGCTCCTTATATTTGTTTATATATAAACATACATTGTGAAAGACAGATAAGAACAGCAAACATTGGTAATAAGCCTAATATGAAAGTGGTTGTTAATATACCATGAAAATGAGTGTCTCTGTCTCTCTCGGAATGGAAAGACAGACATTGCAAAAGGGAACAAAGACATATCACAGAAAAATTTACTGGGACCTTACCAAGCCCTCTGTTATTGTTGATAAAGGGGTTTGTTTCCTCCTCGCCGAGTTGTCTTCTGCTTCACCTCTGTTATGCGTCCTGTATGATGCAGGAGGTGAAGGCAGAAATGCTTTTGCCAGAATACCGTGAAGGGGGTGGAAGTTTCAGCAGAGTGGCTGTTTGAAAGCCTGTGGGACCCCTGGCATCCCAAACTCAGGGAGGATTGGTACTGCCATAGCCCCACTGTGCCCTCCATGGGGCACACCTGGGGTGCAGAACTTCATGAGCAAGACCAGCCATGTGAGGCACTTAGATGCTCTCCAGAGAAGAGTTCATGTAGACAGTAAGGAAAAAGTAGGGCTGTACTCACTGAGAGTCTCTACTCTGTCAGGCAGATCCCAATGAGTTCAGCAGAAGTCATAGTGTTTTCAGGACACTATCAAATCAGTCATTGCTGCCTTTTGCAGTCCACAGGTACTGAATTCATTTTACTTAGATCCAGTCAGCTTTTTTTATCAAGGTGCATTCAGAAAAAAAGTAGGGCACTGACTTTGGTTTCACTAGCCCAAGTGGTGTTTTAGATACTTGAATACTAGTAAGAAATATAAATCTCCCTGAGAATGCGGAATATATTACCCCGCTGAAATTGTGATAAATTTTTGACAGGATTCATGTAAAGTCCATTTCTGAACTCTGCTCATGTTTTTAGTGACCTCGATCTATCATGTACCATCATGTGTCATGTCTCCAGAGGTGTACGTGCAGGGAACTGAGGAAGCTGCTGTGGAGACACTAATTTTTGTTACATTTGTATGAACAATATGCCTCTCTCTGTATCTCTATGTCCCGTCCTAAATCTTTTAGGACTATAGTAGATGTCTAATTGAGATATAGTCCAGGCTTGATATAGGATGTACTTTTTTCCCTTTATTCCCCTATTAATAATAATAATAACCTGTCAGAATTTCTGGTTTATTTCCTTTAGATTTTCAAAGTCCGTGGCTTCATCTTTGAAGCCTTTTCAACTACCAACTACCCAGATTTACACGATTAGCAGTATCTGTGCTAAAGTAAAAAGAAAGACTGAATATAAAGGCATGAATACCTATTTCCTCAGTGATTTTAACACTGATCTTTTAAAAATGTGGTGTATCGCCTGGATCAGTATCTAATGGATTTAAGGTGCTTAATGATAATTGCATATAAGAATCTGCATGGCCAGATGGTGGTCACAGTTAATCCATGAACAAAGACTGTTTTCCTTCATCTCAAGTTGTAAAAAAGCCCCAAACAGAAAAAAAAATGAATGTAGTTTGAAGGGCAGGTTGGCTCTCTGCCCATCATTTTGCCCAGTTGTTCCACTTTTGTTTCTCATATTTCACTACAAATTGACTCTTGTCTCATTCAGTAGCAATTCATTTTCGTCTTCTGTTGATCCATGCCAGTAGTTATTTTAAATATAGTGTTTTGATCAGTGGGAAAAGAAGCAAACAATCCCTATACATATATAAATATATATATATATATATATACACACACAGACTTGAAATCCATCTTTCAACTTCTGGGGTCTTGAATTAGTCATCTTTATACACAAGTGGTGATCTATTTTGTTTAGTTAGTTAGCTCAACATAATTTCCTTCTTTTGTTTGCTGTGTGGTGGGTTCTTCTAAAACCACTTCATGGAACTCAGGAAAAGACATTAATTCCTGGAAGGCAGAGTGTTCAGAGACCTGTATGATGCTGCTGAAACAGAGACTCCCAACTGTCCAGGACAGACTCATTCCAAAAGAGGTGCATGGGGGGAGGAGGGGGAGGAGCGGGAACAAAAAGCAAAAACAGCAACAAAACCCAGTGATCTCTATACTTATGTCTAGTGAACCCAACAGTGCTGGCTGAGTGAGAAAAGAATAAATTTCTTTTTGTTTTCAACAGTTCAGAAAACAGAGCCGTACAGGTGACATCGTAAGTTTTCCTCATTTCACTTGTCTGGTTTCATACAATATTGCTTTAAAAATTAATAGTGACCTTTAATGGCTTTGGTAACAGCTATGGGTATGCAGAACATTTCAAAAAGCAATGGAAAGAGTGCACAGTAGAAAAGTACAGTGAGATGTAACTGATAGAGTAACTACAATGTCCCAGTGAGTAAAACTCCAAGCAGTATTTTCTGCTGTGAGCTAATTCTGCAGCACTCTGACCTTGATACTGCATAGAGCAGGTGTAGGTTAGTCTGTATATTCTCTAACGTTCTCATGTGCACTTAGGAAAACTTGTCTCAGAAAAGAGATACTTTTAAAATTTATTTTTTAGAACATCTTTCCCCTGAGGCTTAAGTTATCCAGTATTATACTGACTGTTACCTGAGATCCTGGTATACAGGACCTGGCTTACGAAAAATAAAACAGAAAATAAAACAGAGTCACTGGGCAATAAAACAGCAGATGAAATTCTTTGTGAGCAAATGTGAAAATGGGAAGCAGCTTCACATGGGAAAGAAACATTACCTTGCTTTATTTCTATACACGTGTTAACTTAAAACCTCCTCCTCATTCTTCTTCCCAGGTCTGTGAGGCTCTGAAGGGGAAGGCAAGCAGGAAAGGAGTTTCTCCTGAAGGCATGACAGGCTTCTGCCATTCAAACTGGGGTCCTTGCCTGGGAAGGGACTGTCTGGTGGGGTGAGCAGAACTTGGGATTGAAAGGCTCATTTTAGGATGGAATGAGTCTGATAGGGCTTGGAGCTTCCGGAACGTATGCTGAGCTCTCCCCAGTGGTGCTCAAGCTACAGGAGCATTCAAACCTTGCAGATTGCTGTCCTGCACCCTGCAGACATATTCTTCCTTATTGCTTGTAAAAGGTACAATCTAGTGCTGCTGTAAGTCATTGGCTCTCCTTCTCTTGTCTTCAAGATGTCTTTGCTGAGACCTGTAATGTCTGATTCAAAACTGACTGACCCTGGTGGGAATATCTGACATCAATGAAAAAGGATTTGCATATTCACAAAAACCTGGAAGTACAGGTTTCTGGGCTGATTTTGAAGAATAATTCCAATTCAAGAAAGGCCTTCTTTTTTTTTTTTATGCTAACACTTCAAGACAGACTAGCAATAAGGATGAGATAATTCTCTGATAAGGAACTCTGTTTCCATGGACTGTATTGTTGGTGGCTCTGATTGTGATTTGAACCATACTCTGAAATCTGTACTTGCTTTTTGCTTCATATTGGGTTCCAATCTATCATAAAGCAGCACATTCCCACTGCTTCTTTTCAAGAGCTTGCTGACAGATATAAGAATAGTTCAAAGCTGCTCTGAGCAAGGGATGCTTTTCTGAAGGAGTCTCTTTCTGTGGGAAGTTTCAGCAGGAACTGAAGGCAGAATGTCCTTGTGTAGTTGCCCAGGATAAAGGGAAGCGTGTTGTTCTGCCAAACACATATGGTAATTCATGCAAAAAAAATCATCACACGGATATTTTTGAAAATGTATGAAAAATATATGTGCAATATGTCACCTTTCCAGGCGTGGTGCCAGTGTACTGAGTTCTTCAGGGCTTTTGTCTTCTGCAGAACATCATAAATTAAAACAGCAAAAGCAAACCGAGAAAAAGAGGAAGGAGGGAGGGAAAAGAAGGGGAGAAGGATAATTTTTTTTTTGTATCTTAATCTTAGATAGGCCTCTTGATAAAACTAAGGGTCTGACTTCTCTTTTCTCAATGCTGCATTGTGCTCTTCCTTGGTGTGGAATATGTGGTTAGGCTTTTTATGAAGGATTCAACTATATGTTGAGTTTTCCTTCATGTTGATTTTAATCTTGTTGCAGTCACGGTACGTGCTAATTGCAACGTGACTGCTGTGCCAGGCAGGTCTTGGCATGCTCTGCATGTGGGGGAATTCAGCTGGAGATGGTTCTCATGTAGTTGATTTTCATGTCTGGGCTTTTTTTTGTTCTTCTGCAAGAGCATGGAACAGTTGGTGTGGAATGCAGAAACTTGCTCAGAAATCTTTGTAGTGATGTTAATACCCGCAGAAAACATTTTGTTGACAGAGGGTGCCCAGCCCTTTTCCAGTAAAGACTCCTCAAAAGTTTTATAAACTATATCTAATGTCTTTGCCTTTCATAGTAGGTGTTTGATATTTAACTGGAAGTCCCTGGGTTTGCAGAAAAGCCACAGTTCCTTCTCCTGTGTATTCTAGTTAACTGGGTTATGAACTATTACAAGTTGCTGCTTCTCTTCCACATTCTTGTATTCCCCAAGAATATTATGGTAGCTAACCTAATTAGTATATGAATATGAAATACCCTGAAGAGCTAAAACAGTTTAGGCAAAGTATCAGCAATAACACTGCATGTTACCTGAAGCACACAGTACAGAACCAGAGCAGCATTACCAGTTTTAGGGGGAACTGCTGGGCTCACCTATACTTTTACTGCCCAGGGAACATGACCCCCCTAGTCTGACACCCACGAGACCCTCCAGTCACGGTGAGGACAATTGAACTGAAGGAAATAGCTGAGCTAATATAATTGTAATAGTACAGTTTGATTGTTTGTGAATTTCTCACTTAAAAAACCTCACAGTATTGCAGACTGAGAGCAAATGGATTTCTAATAATGACCTCAAAAGGTAGAAATTACTAGATTTATGTTTGTCCACTGAACCATAACTCTTCCCCTACCATTCCAAGCAGTCCAATCTCTAACTCCGCAGTGATGTCCTGTGTTTGTGGTGCTACTTGCAGTAGAGAATTTGCACGTAAACACAGAGAGAGAGAAGATTTCTTGGGCCTCTCTAATTCTGGCATATGCTAACTTTCAATTGGGTGACTTTGCTGTGTCCTTTAATGTGGCTATTTTTGTGAGTGTGTGTATATAAATTAAAAATAGCTCTATAGAGATAACTTTAAAACCCTGGAGTATTTAATAGCAAGCAATTCCTTTCTATAAAAATTTTATAACAACTTATAAAATGTAATCAACAGAGAATTATGCCCCCGCTTTTGAATTCTTTAGGTGGTTTTAAAAATAATACTTTAAGGATGTTGGAAATGGCAGCATGAAGTATTTATTTCCTGTTGAATAGCTACTAAAATAAACTATTCCAACTGTATTAAAAATATGAAAAGCCTACCACTGTTACTTATACTCAAGTTGTATGAAAGCACCTTCATTTGATGGGATAATTGCTTGGCATATATAAACTTAATTTATTTTACTGAGATTTAAAGATTAAACACCAAAGCTTTTCAGAGCAAGGTCTTCACGATGTACTGTTTTACCATGCCTATGGTCAGAGGTGTTCATCTCAAGGCACGCTATGAGGAATGTTAAATATTAGGGTTTTACCTCACCTTTATTTGATGTAACTTTTTTTATTTTCAGCAAGCAGTAAACACTATAGTAGAGGCCTGATATAAAGAAGCTGTGAAGAAATATTTTTTAAAAATAGCTTTTAAAAATCTATAAATTGTGTAAGTGTGATAGATGGTAGAATGCAGCTTAAAATGCTGTTTAGATATCAGGAAAAATACCTGATCTGTTGCAAACAGATAAAGCTCGATTTAAAGAACTTTACATAATCACTGGAGATGGTAAAAATGTCAACTGTTTTTAATAGTTTTAGGGAAATTAGGATCTATTTCTCCAAGCAGTATTTTTCTAGGAAAATTATGGATAAGGGATTTTTGAGATATCCAAAGTTAAAAGCTGCTATCCAGTTAAAATTTCCTCATAATGAAGCATAAAAGTGGTGACCAGAATAAAAATAATTGTTAAAACTATTTTGGCCACAAAGCAATGTTTTGTTCCAAGGCAAAATAAATCAATAAATAACCTTTTGCTAAAATCTCTTTATTAAGCTTGCATGTCACAAGAGTATCGTCTCTGACAGACAGAGATTTTGGGTAGAACAAATCCTGGCATTACACTCCCAAGTCTTTGTGGAAAGCCACAGGGTAAATCTGTAGCAATATAACAGATTCCTACAGCTGCGCTGTCTGATGATATGGTGTGCTGCAAAAATTATGTTATCACTACGCTTGAGCAAGGTAACAGCACAAAGTTGCAATATAAAGTCAAACGTAAATAACCAGTGTAAATGCTCTTCCGTATTAAAATACTTTGTTTCCCTTTATGCGCACAACTTTCTTGCTTTCATAGCATGCATATTTATAAATGATGAATTTTAATTAACAAATGCTAATTACTGTAGATCAAAACAAGCCCCTGAATGTTTAGAACTAGACTTTTAAGTATAACTTGTTGATGTTAATATGAGGCGTATTTTAGATAATATTTCTTGTGCAGCTAAACTTTGTAGCGTTACTGGAATTCTTGTCCTGTCAATTATTGTCTTCTTAACTCTACGATCTACAAGGATGATTTACATACTGTATGTATCTGAGATGAGTTAGAAAAATACGTTCAGCAGTCTTGACTTGTGTAAAGTTCTGAGGAAATGCCTTTAGTGGGGCCATACAGGAATGGTTGAACACCACAGTTTGACAAACTTAGTCCTTTTACACTTCTCTCTGTGAAGGGAAAATGTGCTTCAAGCACAGGGTTTTTTTGTCTTTCCAAAACCCTCTCTTCAAAGCTTTCTTGCTATCCATTAAAAAAAAAAAAAAGAAAAGAAAAGAAAAATGTCACAAAGCCCCTTCAAAGGTTAAAGACTAAATGGGTTTGTGCTGTCACCTCAGTGTTGCAGAGCACAATTTTTCTTTAAAAACAGAGTCCCATTCTCTTTACAAGCTATACTGACCTGAACATATGGTGAACAGGGTCCTACTAATCCTTTGCTGGCTGCAGCACTCCACAGTGTATCAGTGTGGACATGCTGCTGACTAGTCCTCCTCCCAGGAGCATGCATAAGAGTCTTCTATAACTCTTTCAAGGAAACTCTTACAAATTCTGTACTTTCATTAAACTTTTACACTATATCATATCTGAATGCACTGGTCCTGTCTAAAACCCCAAAAGTATACAATGGGATCATCTTTTCTGTTCTTTTTCTGTTTATACTGTTTGATTGTGGGCAGGAAAGGTTTCTTCCATCTCACAGTCCAGCAGAGATTGGTGTCCTGTCACTAATGCCAGCAGGATCAGGATTGCACTACAGCTGTCCTTGGCCCTCGTTATCAGGCCAAAAATAACATCAGTGCAAACTAGTAGTGCCAAGATTGTAGCAAGCTATAATGACATGTTTTGCTGGGAAATTGATGCTGTGACTCTGAATAAGAATGATAATAATAGTTGTTTGGATGGTGCTGGTGGTGGTTGCATGGTGGAGAAGTACTGCTCTGTGTCCTTCAGAACTCCCTGGGTATGTAACTAGCTCGTCACTGTTAGGATGTTGGTTTGCATTTAGAAATCTCCTTATCAAATACAAAACTGACATGAGTGTAAACACAGTCTAGTCCAGTTCCCAGTGGGCACCATTCCAAAACCAAATCACTTGGCAGACCTGGTGGAGATAATAGCCTCTGTTCACTCAGGTTTCCATGTATGACGATGGAGAGTGAAAAAACCTGTTACTTAAAAACAATATATAAATATGTATTAAAAAAAATCATTGCAAGTCTCCTTCTGCCCTGAAAAGACATAAGTAGAGAGAGTGCATTTGCCTGAATTGACTTCACAGTCAGTGGAGATCAGCTATTAATTAGTTGTGTGTTTCAGAGAATATTACCTGCCGGGGCTACTCTTCTCAAGTTCATTCTTATGCAGCTGTTCAGTGAAAATGAGCAGGGTTTCTATCCTGACTTGAGATAAATCTTGTTAAGCAGCAGTTTCTACTCTAAAGGGCTACAAAAAGCAGGAAAGTACTCATGGGACTTTTCCACTTGTCAGGCATTTGCTGCATGCCACCCTACTGCACAGAGCAGAGACTTTTGTTACCGCTGGTTAAACCTCTGTTATTTACACCAGCTAACACCTCTGCAACAGGGCATGGAAGCTTGTAGTTTTCTTATAAGCCATTTGCCATCCTGCATGTAAAAAGCTAAGAGAAAAAGGAAAAAAGCGCAAGAATTTTACATCAGAAGGTATTTAAATAATATGTCACAGTGATAGTATATCTTGGCTACCATCCCTCTGCTGGAGTTGCTGTGTCCAGCCCCCTACTAGCTGTGATAGGTTTTTATGGTTTATCAGAATCATAAATATAAGTTTATTACCTCTATTAGGAATTTGGAGGGTATATTTAGTGATGATGCATAGAACAAGAGGAGAGTTAATGTTAGAAATAATGTGAAAGCCAACACGTGTATTTCACAATTAATGATCTTTCCAAGGAGTTTTGAAAACTAATTTAACAAAAATTAGTCTCTTCAATTGATTCTCTTCAAGTGGTGATTGGTCGAAATGGGCTTTTCATACACTGAATCCAGAAGGAATATTAGAATGAGGGGAAAGAAACTGGATAAAACAGGTCAACTAGATTAGAAACAATATTCATGGGTTTCATTTGTTACCTCTGTGTAACTCTTGCAGAAACGGTATTAATGAAAACCAGGAACTTTCTGACCTGGCAGAGATATGTAATAGAGAACAAAATAATAAGGAGACCCTCTGGGACCCTATCCTCAGCTGTGGTAAATCCATATAACTCTGTCAATGTTGAACTAAAACACCTGAGGATCTACTCTTTGTACTTTGCCTATTTGGTGCTGCTAAGTTTTGTCTTTAAGTAACAAGAAAGCAGCTTACTAGTCAAGTAAAGAATATTTCTGATATGTATATTTTTTTCCCCTGTGTAAGCAATGGACTAATAAAAAATACTTCTAAAGTCACAAAGTAGAACATTCAAAAAATGAGTAAACTCAGAGAGAAATGTCTCATTAGCAGTTGTTTTCCTTTCCTTTTACTGTACAAAAGGGAACACATTACAAATGTGCTGCAGGTGGGGGCCATAAAATCCCCAAACCAGGATGCTGTCCTGAGATCCGTCAGACTTAGTGCTGAATAAATCCTCAAAGCATGCTTGTTGCAGGAAAAGATCCTTCTAACCATAATGTTTTAATTTCAGCCAAATTATTGATACAGGATGAAACGAAGTTGAGGATAGTGCACCAAGATCACAGTTCTATTTCTAAAGCTGCCAGATTTTTAATAGCATATCTGAAACACTAGTTACAGACTTACTATGAACAAATTCATGGCTTTCTTCCAAGGCAGATTACTTCTCCCAGCATTTGTATCTTTCTCCTCATATAATGTAACAACAAAGCATTAGTCATGCAAATATCAATATTTAATGATTATATGGTTAATGCCTCCAAAGTATTTTAGAGAGGAAAAAGAGCTCTATAAATCTAAGTGTAGGATATTTGTTCCTTGCCTTATCTTAGTTGGGTACAGAAGGGCTGAGAACCAGTTCACACTATCTGGAAAGGCAGGTACCTGACACTACTGATATGTGGTGTAAAATATCCACTCCAGACTAACTGATCTCTGTCACAATCCTTTCAGTCACTTCAACTTGCTTTGGAAGTTTGCACTATAGAAGCAGTTGTACGGTAATAAGCGTACAGCTCAAACCTCAAAATATACTAATTAGGTTAAAACCAGGATTGGAAACATTTGGCCAGCTAATTAAAATGTCATCATTGGTGCTGCAGATACCGTTGTTACCTCACACAATTATATAAATGAAGATTTACTGTCTAATGAGGGACTGAGGAAAGTAGATGATGGTAGAAAAGAAAAAAGTCAAACGCAATTTTTTTCCCGAGTGTTAACACTGCTCTTTTGAAGTGACAGGTGAATCACAGTCACTTTTTCTTACCTACTTCTTTTTTATTAAAGCGTTTCTTTTGGACAGGTCAGCAAGAGTTAAATGTCATCTTCTGAAACAGTTGCTGAATAATTAAGAATCATGTATACATGAGTAGTCCAGTGGGTCTGGCCATAAACTCCTCAAAAGAAAAATGTTTGTTTATCCCAAGTCTCACTTGCTCCTTTTATTTTTTGTATCTCTGTGTTACAGGAATCATTCAGGTTTAACTAAGAGATGAAACTTAGCAGAAGTTGTTTCCTTCGGTGTCATTTTTGTCACCACCATTCTCAGTTGTTTGCTGGCACATAGCACTTTTCTCAGCCGTTAGAAAATTTAGGGAGAAAATATCCAATTAACATATTCTGGGAGAAAGTTTATTTCTTAGGATCCTAAATTTTGCCATTTAGAAGACATGTTGTCTTCTCTAAAATTCTCTGCTTAAAAACCTTTCCCTACTTTCAAACAAGTATCAAAACCTACTCTCCAAAATACAGTAATATGTGTTTAGCTTTGCGTATGTGTTTAGTTTATGCATAAATCTCCCCGATTCTTCTGAAACTTTTGCTGAAAAGGTATTAATGGGTTTTAAAACAGGCCTGTCAAAATGACAGAGCCTGTATCAAATTGTACGTGCAACCTTCTCCGCATCATGAGGTTGGCCATTTGTGTAGCATTTTCAGACACAAAGTTGCCTGAGTGGGTGGGTGTCAAGAAACTCAACAAAGCACAGTTCAAAGGAATAGGAAGGAAGATTACAGCTAAAAGTAGAATCTGGCAGCCCAAAGACAAAACTGGTAGGGTGGGAACGCCTGAACACTGCAGAATACGGGAATGGGGAAAAAATCGTAACATAGTTCGGTAAGAAAAGACCAGGGTTGCCTTGGAAGGCTGGAGGGCGGGTTACATCTCATTGTGTTGCCCACAGTGAGCTCAAACAATGGCTATGAAGAGAAGAGAGCTGCTGTCTTTGGTGGACACTGGTGCAAAACATCGCCACCTTCAGAGCAAGACTGTGCTCATTAGCTAACAGAAGTGGACAGTACACAGCTGTACTCTGGCAAGGGGATATTCAGTCAAGTCTGCCATGAGTTGAAGCGCAGACTGTATTTTTGTCTCCTAAGTATTACTGGAAAAAACCCATCGCCATTTGATGAAACTATGTGGAGGTTCATTTCAACCTGGCAAATAGGAGACCACAAGTAAAGAAGACAGGTAAAGTATTTTTAGTTTATTTACATTGGATTCAAAATTTGAATTTTACTGGGTGACATAATTTCCTTGTGTTTTGCAGACACCTATAATGGCTACATTCTGTCCAAAGTCTTCGTCTGGAGACCAGATGGGATAGTGGAGAAAACCTCTCAGGTACCTCAGTGCAGGCAGCTAATGGTCCTGCTGAAGGCAATGGGGAAGAATTCCCCAAATCAAAGAGTGCTTTCTTCATGTTGAATACTCATAGTAGCTTGAATGCAGGATGCTGGTAAGTGTCTGCTTGGACCACGGGTTGATGGTGGTTGGTTGTAATTAGTTTTAGGCTCTGCTCCATGCTCAGAACTCAGTGCTCTAGGTGGAGGAGGCAAAACAAATACTAGTAATGCGGGAGACTGCTATTTAAATCTATTTACATAATTTTGCTATGTTTTTCTTAAAATGTTTCTGTGTGATAGAAGATCTCTTTCCTGGGTTGTCCTTTCCTAGAGCTAGCTTGGCAATTTTACTGGAAAGTCAGCATGCAGGGGAAAAGAAAAGGACCTTCTGTGTGACACTGGGCAGATGGAGGTCAGAGCCATTCCTTGGAGGCAAGAGATCAGGGGTCACGTGGCCCTTTCCTGGGTGTCAGCCTGAGTGGGAGCAATGCCAGCCCATGTCCCTCTGCATCCGTGTCTCCCTCATCCACCCTGAGTATTCCTTGTGCCGTAAAATTGTTTCCTCCTCAACTAGGACATCTTTGAAGAATGTCTTTGATTTTTGGAAAGTTGGGGCCCAGTGGGAAAGCAGGTCTGTTGCTTAGTTACATTAAAAAAGAGAAGAAAGGAAAACAGCATCGCTAATGAGGTGCGTGGCACAATGACCCAATCAGCAATTAGAAAACCCAATAACTTGCCTTGGGATTTCTGCTCAAACTTGTGAATAATATGCCACATCTTTTAAACAGTAAGCTGCATTAGCGTGAGCAAATCAGTGTATCCCCTTGTCCTCTCTGATGACTGTTAAACAGTGATGTACTACGCAATGTCTGTGTTTTGAGACTTTAGACTTGATGAATTTGGTTCATTCGGAGATATTTTTAAAAAGGGCTCTGGTATGATTTTTACTAGACGGTGCTTGCAAACTAGCACTCGGAAAAAAAAAATGCATTTTGTAAGGGAAATTGTTTCTATATAAGCTGACATTGGCTGAAAAGTAAAATTAGGAAAGTTTAGGTGAGGGAGAAGAGAAAAAAAATCTACCTTTTGTTCATTGAAGGATGTGCAGCTATGGGACAAAGGAGGACACATTTGGGATTCAATTCAGGCTCAGGGTTAGAAATGCTCTTTTCTAATCTGAAGCGTACAGGTGAGAGACATGCTTTGTGTCTTTTATGCCTGCCATCAGAACAGATTCAGGTGCATGCATAATGCATGAGGCAAGAACCAGAACTGATGCAGAATAATCCATAAAATATGAAGCCGATGTTATGAATAATTAAAGTACAAACACTCAGAAACACCTGCTTGCAGCTAATAGGATGGGTTGGACTTGGCCTATAAGAGCGATAGAAATGTGAAATTGAAACTGTCCTTCCTCCCACTTGGGTATACCCCACTCTGTGTGCTGTGCATGCCACAATGCACAGCTGCCAGGGCACCCCTCGGGGTTTCCAGACCCCTGTTTGGGAAAGGACTGAAGACTGTGACTATCTTCTTCTACAGCTGCAGGGAGGCCATGGTATCTGCTTCAGAGAGAAATTACCAGCGTGTTTCCTTGTTATAATATTGAAGAGGCTGAACTTTCAGTCTCCTGGTAAGTAAATGCCAGTTTTGTTTAGAAACAGCGAAGAAAGATTAATTATTTAGCTTTTATCAATAATGTACCCACTAAATAACGGCACCCACATTGACACAGAATCTGTGACAAACTTTCACAGATCCCCTGAAGTATTTGAGTGAAGATCAAGGTTTTTCTAACTTGCAGGAGATTAATACTTTCTGAAGTTCCTTTCAGAGAGGAGAGACTGAGGGGTGAGAACTGAGCTAACAGTATCAGCAGAAGGGAAGGTCATATAAATTATTACTGCTTGTATGGTTTGTATGCTAACCCACTCAGGTGGTGTTAGTACTCTTACCTGATACTTTTATGAACTCAGTGGAGATCTTGGGTCTATTATGCTAGACATCGATCACAGACCAGAGGAAAACATGCTTGTCCTCAAGAATTTGTTTTAAATAGAGGGGGTGAATGGTGGGATCTTTTCTGAAGTTAAATGGGCATCTGATTTAGCTGAGTAAAGCTAGCAGAAACATAAAGATTCACAGCACAGAGTAATTACTCTTTTACCTGAAGCAGGGAGAAAAAGGTTCTATCATTTTAGGGAGCTTGCAAAATGTGTTTTACTTTATAACTCTTTTAGAGTGATTTGAATAATGTAAAATAGCCTCTGGGCTGTGGTTTAGCTTTTTGTGACTATGCACATATCAAACTACAGTATACTGGTTTTTATAATGCTGGTCTTACGAAGGAGTTCTAGCTGCATGCACAGCAATCTTACATCTTTGTTATTTAAAAAACTCTTCTTTTGATGTGTTGGTTCCTAAGAAAAGTCTGCCTGTATTTTTATTTCATGGAGACTACATTACTGAAAATACAGAGTTTTAGAGCTTACAAAATCACAATGCTCTTGCTGGATCACACAGAGTGTGGACTGAGTTGCTCAAGGGATTAGGTGGATATGGTATAGATGAAACAAGGGAAATTAGACCCATGGGTCACTTAGTCTGAGTCAGCTAAAGAGACAAAGCTCCAAGAGTCCAACAAAACCAGTCCTTACAGTGACAGTTTGGAGGACGTATCTGTTTACAAGAGGGACAGTTTTCCTGAGAATCAGTTTCTAGTTTTGCCATAGACTCATTAATACTGCATCTGCTTTTGTTCTATGTTCTGAAGTGCGTTCCTATTTACATTGAGGTATAGACATTAGACAAAAAGAAGTCATTTGTCAGTTAATTCTAGAATTAGGACAACAGTCCCACTGGAAAATGCTGCCGTTATGAAAATAGTACTCAAATGAGCCTGACAAAGCACAAAATGATTGTGTGTGATTCTTCAGATTATTTTAGCAGCTTATTTTGCAGAACGAAAAGTTCTGAAATACTTTCTGTGGCTTGTGCTTTGAGTCAGGTATCAACAAATTACCATTTGTACTTATCTCTTGAGGTTAGATTAAATGCTGAAATATTTAACATGATTTATTGCTAGGAAACAGCCAATGACTCTTTCCTCCCTAGCATATAGAAGCTATTAAATTCTGGGGTGCAATGCATTCTCTACAGACCTCGGTCTTTAATAAGGCTGAGGAAGCTGTAGAAAGCTTTCAGATGCCATCAACTCCTGGTGTTTAAAGGAAAAAACAAAACCCAATAACAATCCTAAAAGTAAACAAACCTGTATATTACTTGAACTATCTTTACGTTCCTACCTTGATTTTTTAGTTCAGGAATCACTGTTCTCAGTGCTAAACAAATGTTCTTCATAACTCTGTCACTCTTCCTTCCCTACACCAGAAATATGGAGCTGCAGTAGCACTGGAGCATGGACAACACTAATTATGCATCCAGAATCTTTCCGACTGAGGTATGTTTCTGATTGTCAAGCCCTTCATTGTGTTTCAAATTCTTTTGTCAGGAAACAAATTTCCTGGAGTTCTGGCCTCCCAAGAGGGAGGAACAACTTTTAAATCGTAGGTTCAGGCTTCCTTTGCCATAACATCTTTTGACTTTGGGCTGCTAGAGAAGTGTTCCCTAATCTCAGACCACCACAGAACTTCACAGGCTTCCTGTGAGCTGAATGGACAAATAAGATGTTCTTCACATAAAATCTACTTTTCCTTTTATTTCTTTCTTCTTTTTTTTGATTTGTTTTGTTTTGTTTTTAAATATTTTTTGAGTACTTCTTATAATACGCAGTAAAAGACTGTAAACAAAATCACAAAATATAATCACTGTCTCCCAGTCACAGCAAATCACTATATGCAAGTATAAGGTTGTTAAAAATGTTTTTGTGAAACTACTTCAGTCTTTAAGTCTGGTTTTATTATGGCTTTACATCAATTTTAAGAACTTTTTTTTGTTCAAACCTGCATTAAAAAGGACCAACACACTGATTAATTCTCCTGTAAGCACTTTAATATTGCAAGATAATTGCTGCACAAGTATACAGAAGTTGCTGGAGGGACAGATAAAATAAGTGCATCATCCATGGAGGTGTTCAGAAAAGTGTAGATGTGGCACTTCAGGACATGGTTTAATGGTCATGATAATGTTTGGTTGACTGTTGGACTTGATGATCTTAGAGGTCTTCTTCAACTTTTATGATTCAATGTTTATGAATTATTTTGTCCTCTTTCAGTAAAGAATTGAAAAATGACGTGCTGCAGTCCTGTGACTTCATAGAATGGTAGGGGTTGGAAGGGACCTCTAGAGATCATTGAGTCCAACCCCCCTGCCAATGCAGGATCACCCAGGGCAGGCCACACAGGAACAGACTCAGGCAGGTCTTGAAAGTCTCTAGAGGAGACTCCACAACCTCTCTCAGCAGCCTGTTCCAGGGCTCTGTTACCCTCTCAGCAATGAAATTTCTCCTCATGTTGAGGTGGAACCTTCTATGCTCAAGTTTATACCTTGTCCTATTACTGGGCACTACAGAAAAAGAGATTGGCTCCTTCCATCTGACACCCACCTCTCAGATATTTATAGACATTAATAAGATCCCCTCTCAGTCTTCTCCTCTCAAGACTAAACAACCCCTGTTCTCTCAGTCTCTCTTCATAGGGGAGATGCTCAAGTCCCTTAATCATCCTCGTAGCTTTCTTTTTCTTCTGAGAAATGTATCTGCATGCAAAGAAAAGCCATGCTTATTTTGCCTTTCACAACCACACTTCTCACAACATCCACACCATCTGATCATGCAGTTGATGGATATTCTTATGATCTCACTCACACTATATATGGCGTGACCTCAGAGCTGCTGCACTTACCCTCCTATTAACACCTGGGATTTAATAGATTGGTATCTTGGTGAGTCATTTTGTTTGAAGGACTCTCAAACCTGCTGCAGTAGGAATCTTATATGCTGTATATAGGCTCCTGTACAATGTTCTGATACTAATACAAGTGTACGTGGTTCCAGAAGAGACCTTACAAAATCATTAAATAGATCTTGCAGAGCACAGAGTTTTAATTGCTCTGGGGATACTGAGAGAGAATAGCATTGATTGACTAAGTTTATGTAAATTCACCGAGCTGTTAATCTCATATCTAATTAAGGGACTTTATTTTACTTTTTATATGAGATCTCTGTGATTTCATTAATGGTATTTTCAAAATCCCTTTTCTACTGATTTTCATGCACCAAAAAGATTAAAAACATTACCTTGAACTGAAATGTTTTCTCTCTATAGCCAATTTTTCAAACACGGTAGTTTCAGACAGCTAAACTCTGAATTAGCCACAAAGCAAGAGGTGATGAGATACAGAAGACCTGAAAGGAGAGAGTCTCACTGTTCATGACAAAGGTGAGTTTATGTTGTATGAGGAGAGGTAGGATTGGGTAGCTCTGTGCAGTATGGGTTCTTTTTGTCTGTAGTAAGCCTTCCCCCTTTACAAAACCCCTTTGGAAATGAAGGTAACTTAGTGAGATACCGAATAGCCTAAAGAAGAGAGGTTAAAATGGAACAGACATGGAGCTGAGGTGGTGGGATGTTCTCCCGAGAGTGAGATGGCAAGTGAGAAAGATGCAGTAGTACTTTGAAAGAAGAGTTTCCTAGCAGAATTACTTTCTGTCCTGCAGAACCTCCACGTTACAGATTGTAATCCTGTGAAAAACTGAATTTTTATGTTAGTGTCGGTGGATCAGGATTTATCATCTCCACCTGTGTGTGTCTCTTTGTCTCTAAGACTGGGACTCTGAATAGGGACAGAACAGACTAGACAGAACTGTGAGGATTTCCTTTTCCCTTGTGTGCCCCGAATCAGAAAAGGATCAGTTAGCTGTGAACTTAATTCACAAGGAGACTCTGCAGACTAAGGGAACATGGCTTTTTATCTAGGGAGAGAAAGAGCTGACCAGGTAGTTTAACAGACCATGTCTTCTACCCTTGGAAATTTTCTGCTGAAAATGTAGTATTACTGGATATTTTTGGAAAAATAAATTACTACCATAGTGCATATGTCATGGTTGGATACCACATTATACTAGATCTACCATCAATTTTTAATGAAAAAGTTTAAAAAATCTAAGTTTCAGACCATGTTCCAGGGAGAATATTTTCCCGAGACAACTGTAGCAAAGGACACTGAAATGTCAGGGAGAGTGAATTTAAAGAGGGTATACAAAGCTACAGAAGCATTTCTGGCTAGACTGACTGGGGAAAGGACGTATTTTGCATTGCCTATGGCATGAATAAAGTGTAAGGCTAAATACCATGTTACAAAATGCTGGAGAGCCATTGAGAACTGAATAATACCATAAAAACACACAGCTGGTATGAGTAACAAAAATGGGAAGATTGTCATATCCAATTTATTTATTACGTGTTATAATAGTTATAACAGATAAGGACAGAGATGCTTTGTACTACACATATAGCAATAATCTTTGGTATGAAGGATCTAGCTTGTAAATAACTAAACAAGAAATTTAATGGCTTTAAGTACTGCATTTCAAGTAGAGAATGGGAATCAACACATACAAATTTAAAAATCGGTGAGCTGTGTCAGTTGCCTCATTGTGTCAGTTAAGACTTTGTAAACGTACAGAAAAGACCCTGATCAGACATCTTGGTAATCAGGACATTGATCTATGATGTGTGAAAAAGTGATTGAAAAATTATTTATTATTTAAAGACCAATTATTTTAAAACTATTTGAATTTACCTAAATGTGTCAGTGAATGCAGCTTACCTTTAAATCTGCTTGAAATAGTAAGTTCAAGGATGAGTATCAAGGGTATCATCTTATGCGAGCCTGATCAATTACATATCCATAAGGAAAAACCCCAGCTGTGCGTGCTGCTAGTATCTGGGAAGGCTCATCGCATAGGAAGGTTTATTGAAATTCGTCTGGGCACTGGCTACCATCCTTAGCATGCCTCCAATGTGTGGCATTCAATTCCAAAACCTTTCTAGTTTGTTTCCACTAGTATGTGTCCCTGATGACCAGGCAGGCTAAGATTTAAAAATCAGCCTTGCATAAAAATAAAACAAATGCAGAATGACAGGCTCTTCCCGTGGAAATTTTAAATTGTATTTGTATGCAGAAGTGTTAGTTGCTACCTTTTTTCTCTGATCTTTAAAGTCATCATGACTTTTTGATCACAGACTTAGAAGCAGTGTTACTAGGCAGAAAATTTGGTCCCTTGCTTAATTAATAAAAGTTGATTAAAGTTTGTGGTGCAAGGATAGTGATAATGCCATAAGAGAAAAGATGTTATTTACTTCATATCAGCATCCTGGGCAAATAAGCAAGATGTAAAAAATTCAAGGATAGTTTCCACCATCTGCAAATTTGTGGAAAAAAGCTGATAATTAGCAGAGTGTAGTCTGAGCTGGGTACATCTGTGTGTACTTGTATTAAATGTTCTAAAAGACTATTTCAATAAAATGCTTCAAATTACTGTCTCTTTTTATGGTCCAGAAGTATCAACAAACACCCAGGAGAGTGTGTTTTTCAAAACAAAGGTGCCATACTCACTTAGCACAGATTTCATTTGTGTAGAAAGAGATGAGCTTAGCAGCACTAATTTCATCTACTGAACTGATAGCATTTAGGAAGTTTTAATTGTAGACCATAAAATTCCCCTTAGCTCCTGGCTCAGTTACTCTTGGATACAGTATTACAGGGTACAGGGTCTGCTCCAATGACTCCTACAAGCTGTAATGAGGCAAACTGCATGAAGATGATTCTTCTAGTTTGGCATCTATCTTGTTTTTCCTGAGAGAGGGAAATAAAAAAAAAAAAAGAAAAAAAGAAAAAGGAAAAAAACCTCAACATCCTGAGTTCTAAACCAGCCATGTCATGAAATCAATTCTGTAAGTGTCAAGATGTCGGACTGGAATTTTCTAGGGAGTCTAAGAGCATTTACAGCTCAAATCCCATTGAAAACCTACCCTATATACTCTAGACATACTATAGAAACTCCATAAAAACAGCTGTCCTGGCAATGTGGAATATCCTCCAGAGAGAAGCCTTTGATCTGAGGTCAGCCTCTCTATGGGGTAGCCACAGTCTACCCTTCAGGCAGTTAGGTAGAAGTGTATGTAGCAAGAAAAATGTAATTTACCCTTTTAAAGCATCCTAGTCAATTAAGCAGATTAAATATGAAAATATTCCATTAAAAGAAATAGCTTCCACCCTTCAGCTGACGCTTACCCATGTTACTTGAAAGTGGTTAAGGAGAAAGAGAAGATGCGGTCACACAGTCTGTCTTTCAGTATTTTATCAGGCAGAAAGCCTTTAGCTGAGATACCGCCCGTCTTCTTTTCTGTAGTATTTAAAATGTGATCAGAGCAGAACTCCAGGATCCTCTTTTCCTCAAAAATGTGTATTTTTATATATAGGAAAAAACCCATATAACCACATAATTAAAACAACTTTTTTTTTTTTTTTTTTTTTTTTTTTTTCTCCTCCTGAAATTAGTCCTGAAACTATGATCATACCTTGATTGTGTGTTTTACCACAGGGTGTTGTAGCTCAAGTGTTTCCAACTCCATTTCTTCCTTTATACAAGGTTTCCACCTCTGGCTGCATCTTCCATGTTTCATTGCATTTGCTGGTACATGGTGTGGGACAGAGCATGGGCACACTTGAATAGTGTGCTTGCTTTAATTAAGGTATTAAATAATAGTATTTCTTTTCCACCTCCCAGACACCTGGGAATTTCAGAAATGAGCTGAAAACTTTGTAGGTGCATCTTTATATACTAATTGGTAATATAACCTTGTTCAAATCTTTCATGCCTTTAAGTTGCATTAAACTGAGAACTGATCAGCACCTTAATTTTATTTGAATTGTGCCAAAATCTCAAGCAATATTTGGTAGCCTTTAATTACATTTCATTGATTACTGCTGAGAAGGAATAATGGTAAATGGCTAGAAAAGAAAGATTTAGGCTTGCATTGTAATTCCTTTTAAGCATTGGTCTCATAAGTGCGATGCTAGTTCTTTACATGGACAATACTGCTGAAAGAAATGTTATTTCCTCTACTTTTCTTATTTTCTGAAAGTTTTTCTTATTTTGCAGGAAGGGAAGACAGAATTCTGATTTCAGCGAAATATACCTGCTGAGGTTGATTGTATGTCTCTGAGAGCTATGGTTGACTCAGGTTCCTGATTATTAGCAAATCAGATGCTTGGATGTATCCCAAAGAAACATTTTATGGAATTCATTTAGTGATTGGATGAAAAAATTCTGTTCTTAGTTCATCTTCTTAGTTCGTCTCCTCCCTGTCTGAGAGTGGGGCCTTTATTCCACAGCTATGATGGGTACTGCAAAGAGAAAAATATTCAAGAGCACTATGTTCTGCATCCCATTCACACAGTTATAAGTTATTCTTTGCTGGAGTTGAAAGTGTTCTTTAAAAACATGGTAGGATTAATGTTCCTAAAATTGCTACTGTAATGAGCAAGTGGATGAGCATTGTATGTCTGTGATGTCTTTGCAAAGGACATGTACGTGTGCATTTAAAGACAAGAATTTTGTCACATAATTCTGCATCTAAACCTGTGACCAATTTATTTATCTCCATTAGTTTGTTGGGTTTGTTTTGGTTTGGTTTGGGGTTTGTTTTGGTTTGGTTTGTTTTTATATATATATTTAGAAAACAAATGCCCCCGAAACAATTAACACGAAGAATGAGCTTGTTCTTGAAGTTTGCATACTGTGGCTTACTCTTCATCACTTAATCTGTTCTGAAGCAATCTTTCTTTCTGCTATAAGGTAAGATCCTATGTGTGCTGAGTAATAAAGAGGTAAAGTTGCTGTATGTGTAGTGAATGTTTTACAAAAGATGTTAAATGTAATGAGCAAAGGCAGAGTACAGTGCTAGCTGTAGTGTAAAAATATTAGCAAATGATATAACTGCCAAATTAATTAAATTAAGTATGATATAAATTAAGGTATAGTTGTAAGCAAAATAAAAATTCAGACACTTAGCTGGTTGGTTGTAACTAATATATCCAACTGATGTCAAGTAGCTGTTTCAGCATAAAGAGCATCCCCTGCATTTATTGTAAACTCAGTGTGGTTAACAGAACTGTAATTCTGTTCATGGGAATCTGGCCTAAGCTGTCAACATAAATAAAATATGTCACCTTCCCTTTCCAACAAACCTTTTTGTTCTGGATTTTGAGCTTGTGTGAATTACTGTAAAACCATGGAGGCCAAGTATATATCCTAAGGAGAGTTGGATGTGAGGGATGTGGACACAGCGTTTCTGCTGCCAGCTTTAGCCCTTTGCTTTTAGAGGCGTGCTCAGTGTATCTCACTGCTAACACATTTCTAAAACCCCATCCTAAGATGTTTCTTCTTTTCACTGTCACTGTTCCTAAAGCTGTACCCTCCCACCGGTTGGAAGCCTATTCCAGTGACCAATCTAAATGACTGGATTATAGTCCTTTGTTCCTATGCCAATATTTTCCTTTGGTTACTATCACCTTAACATTCACTTTGCCAGTTTTGCTGTTCATGGCAATTAGAATCACCCTTCTGGTTGCCACTGATGCCCTCCTGTGTAACAATTGAATCTGATCTCAGTGTCAAAAAACACGGTATGATGCTGTATTATCTACTTGGCTTGAATGTTGTGATTTGTAATACCGCCCTGTGGCTTTTTGAATGATCAAGTTTGTTAATACTCTTGGCATACCTGTGAATGACATAATCCTGCCTTGTGAAGAACAGCAGCCCCATGAGATTTGCACAGGCAAACAGAAAACATTTATTTTTTTGACAGCAAGCTCATAGTGTTTAATATGGTAAAAATTACATAGAGCTAGCTACAACCTGTTTTTACAAGTTGACATTCATTTGATTATAATGAAACAAAGTCTTTTGTATTTTTACTGATCACTGCTAAGAAAATTGTTAATGTTCTGAGGGAGGCTGAGATGATTACTGTGTGAAAATATGAGAGGTTTGAATGGGTAGAATTAACAGCAATGGCAAGAAGATTCATTATTGACAACGTTGTATTGGAAGTTCAGAGAATTTAAGTTCTCTCTGATGGGAGGAGATGGGTGTCAGACTGCACCTTGAACACGGGAATAGATTAACTATTTGCAAAGCCCATGAAAGTCAATAAGAACTTGAATAAACTAAACGTCAACATAAATATTCCCAGAAAATGCATCTTCAAACCTGTTTAGCTTTCTCCTCTAACAAGAAGACAGATGTCACATACCTTTTTTTTTGATACTGTCTCCTCTGACTTCCTGTAAGCAAGATAGAGAAATACAGTTTGATAGCAATAGTTAGATGGGATCAGAACTTATGTGAAATGAGAACAATGATAAATGATTGACTGTCGTAATAGAAAGGCCGTAACATGCGAGTTCCCCAGCGGGCTGCCCAGGCACTCAGTGTTATCAGCAGCAGCCTTGAGCAAAAAAGAGGCTGCTCATTACATCTGTGGGTGATATTAATATGAGGGCTTGTATGAAGAAGGTTTAACGTTTAGAAAAATCTTGATGAGCGGGAGAACTCATTTGCAATTCTACAAGGACAACTAACAAGAACTAGACATGGGTATGAATGATTCTCTGTGCAATAGGTGGGGGAATAGCAGGTTAGGCAGGTGTTCTGGGGAAGGGGACATGAAGGTCCCTGAGTGACTTGCAGTTGAAAGGGAACTGCTTGACTCTTACTAGTAAAGTTCATACTGGGAATTTCAAGTAGAAAATTACATATGTGAAATCACCCTTCCTTCCCCAGCCAGTAATAAACCTTCTCCTGCCAGTACGTCACCTCAGTCATGAAAATAGAGCATTGCTTAAAAGGATAGTATCTGCATGACAGATCTGCAGCAAATGTTACCTTAAATTTCTACCTGTGAACTATTTTGTAAAATATTTTTGCTGAGACCTAACCTTCCAGGAAGGAGAAGTTAAGAGTTTTAATCCAAGTTGCAGAAGGTACTTAATACAGCCAAGAGGAAAGTTTCACAAAGTCTCACATCTTGGTACAACTGAATTTTATAAATAGAAAAGACTTGAGATTTCTGTGTTGTTCCCGCAGGACAAACATTAAGTGGTAAACATTGCTTGGGTGCAGACAGATGTAGCTGAAAATCAGCCATGCTCTTTACCTTACAGACACCATTTTAATTTTTGAAATGTGCTTGTTTTAAGCTAATGAGCTGGTCATTATTTTTACTTCATTACTTCTTATTGCTGATTTTTTCATTGAACTGTGGATTTTAGCATTCAGTTTATTTGTAATATAAATTATGAGTCTTTACTTAGGGCTTAAATCAATACTTTAACAGATTTTCTTGCACAGAACTAGTTTATTTTCCAAGACAATTTTTTTTTAACTCACTGATGATGAGGGAATCAAATATGATCAGGCCATATGGTTGTTTTCAAACATGTACTGAAGTCCTTTCCATGCTCCACCAAAGAGTGGGCGCCGCTGTGTTCCTCGTAGGTAACATCAGAACAGAGCTACTCCCCTGGTCACATCAGACTTGCAGGGGTTGTTTTGTTTCTCTGTGCTATAAACCTCATGCTTGCTGCATCCCTTTCTTCACTGAGTGGTCTGTCTCACAGAGAAGCACTTGCAGCTACTGTATGAATTTGAATCCAGCAGCTTTTATAGGGTTGGGCATTGTTTAACAATGAATATATTTTAAATATAATTAAGCTCATTGTAACTTTAGTTATGGACCAATAACCTGCATCTCAAAAGCCCAGCCTTCTTAGGAGTCCCTCTGCATGCCAAATAATATTTATTTCTGAAAGTTACCAAGTAGAGCTGAACAGCTGGTTAAACACATCTAAGAAGTAGCAACATGACTGTGAAAGATGACATGTTTCAACAGACAGTGCTAGTCCCCTGGGGGTACAACGACTGAGGACTTGTGGCCAGTGCTTAACTGCAATGGTCGTAGCATTTGACAGGTATGTATTTAATTGTATTATCTGTTGTGGGATTTGGTATGGGATCTTTGAGCTAGAACCACTGATGGGTTAGTGACAGTAATGATGATTGCTGTCATTTCTCATTTTTAGCTTTGTACAGATAAGGCCAGTTAGGTTGTAGGGCCAAATAAGGTTTCTGAGAAACTTCTGTGAGTGTAGGACTTGGATTTAATTTAATCCTATGATTTTATTCATGCTCTGTGTGATATTTGTTGCCTGCCATTGACAATTTGGAAAGCGACAAAGTAGTTTAAGAGCAAAAGAATCTGGAGACTCCTCCAATATTTTCAGAAGCAGAGTTCTTTGCAGGGGGTAGATGAGGGCCCAGCTGGAGGCCGTGGTAGGATGATTATGGATTGTAAAGTTTAATCTGTCTGTTTTCACACATCATGCACCAGCTACAGACCTCTGCCTACTGACCTTTTCTTGTTTATATGACAGAACTGAAAAAAAAAAAGAAAAAAAGATAAATAAAAATCCAAGCATGCTGTCTAGCATAAGTAATAAGGTAAGAGTAAAGGTGGTCCTTTTTCTGTCTCTGTCACTGGCTCTGTGCAGCCCTGAGTAAATGAGATTTTCTCTGTGCTCTGTATTCCCTCCTGATAGTTAGATTTTTAAATGGGCAGGATCCTGGGAGCAGGGACTCAGTATGCTTCTATAATGTGAACCCCGTGAAACCAGCATTTGAATTTTGCACTGAAATAGCACTCAGGAGAATAATGCACTCCCCTACACTTGCTTGTAAACAGAAATGTAAGTCAGTAAAGCTACAGCAGTTATTAAACTGGAAAATAAATACAGAAGAAACATTTCTATTTCTTAGAAATTAACCAGGGAAAAGATATTGTTCTATTTGGAGGTTTTGGTTCACAATGCATGTTGCCACATGAGGGTGAAGTTATGGTTGAAGAAAAATGTAGACTTTTAAATGTAGTTAAATATTTCAATAAAACCTCTAAATTAGGGCTGTATAAATTTAAATGGAACTTGCTTATCTTTTCTTTCATGGTCTGGTAAACTTCATAGCCTGACATATCTTTCAAAATAGTGGAACTTTGGCAGGCAAAAGCACAGCGATGCCATGAATAAAAACTACCGATGTTCCCCAATGAGGTTTTGTTGTCAAGAAACTCTGTCAGAGAAAGCTTAGCAAAGGACAGAGGGAGGAAATTATTACATATTAAAAAAATAAAAATAAATAAAAAAGGGAACTAGGGTTGTTACCAAAATTATTTCAGCTATTATGAGTAGCAGGAACAACATCTTCAACACTACTGAAGGAATTTCCTGTATAGCAGTTCATTATTTTATAGTTGTTTTCTTTGATTATTATTGCTGCAAGGTTTATGGGTGTTATGAATCCACCTGGTGAGGTATGTTGTTGAAGCAGCTCACCTGTATTCCTGAAGCAGCGGCTGTCCACTTGTGCTGTATAATTCAAAACTGAGTCCTGTCAATTGACACTTTGAACAATTTCTATTTTTTAATATTCTGGAAAACACCATTTACCCTGGACAAATTTACACACATGTGGCCATCTCTGAATCTGCCAGAGTAACTAGAAAGAAAAATAATCCCTTTGCTGTTTGGATTCAGGGCAAAATTAAGAATATTTTTATTTAAAAAACAAGAGTAGTTAGATGATCAGCATTCTGGCTTTGATCAGTAAATATTCCTTTGAGTTGTGCTTCTTTCAGCGTCCAGAAATGTGAACTGCAACTATAAACCAAGGCCTCCTACCCACACCCCACAGCCATAATTCCGCCTGAAGCTTGGATTTGACCCTTTGGGAGTTCAGCCCTGAGCCTCACTGGGATTCTGTGCTCAGCCCAAGGCACCAGATTCAGGTCTTGCCTATGCACATTTATATTTTCATTAAAAAAATAACCAGACAGAAACTGATTGGAACGTCTTGATGTGGACAGGCAGATTTTATCAATATAATGCCCGGCAGAAATTGCAAATTGTTTGTTGCATGCATTAGGAGATGAGTGGTGGTAAATGCCAGCTGCAAGTTCATAAGGGGAATAGAAATATCTGCTTTTCTGGACAGATGTCAAATACCTTTATTGGATCATGTATAAGCTTTCAAGAGAAGAGGCACTGTGTCCTGGTTTGAGTGAGAACAGAACTAATTCTGTTCAGTGATTTTACTTTTCAGCTCAGTTCTTCTAACTCACTGCACTGTCTGAAATGAGCAGCCTGTTTTCACAGTGTCTGCTGCTGGCAGTGATAACACCCCGTGTTTAGAGTTACTACGAAGGATTGGTGTGCAGACCAAGGCCACTGCTGGACCTTGTGTACCACGCTGGGCGTGCAGGAAAGTGAAAGGCCACACCTGCAGGGAGGAGCAGACAGGGCAGGTGTCCCTAAACTGACCAGCGAGGTATCCATCCCATATATGTCATATCTGGTATAAAGCAGAGGGATCTGGAGGGTCTGTAGTTTTGTTTGGCTTGCTAGTTTAGGTTTTGCTCGATAGCTTGCTTGCTTGCTTGCTCACCCTCTCTCTGGGGGCTCCTGGGCTCTTCTCTCCTCTTGGACCGCTTTGCCAGCTTTGCTCGGCTTGGCTCAGTTCCTCTTTCAGTTCCTTCCTAGAAGCATCCAAGGAGGACTCTGTCCGTTCTGCCTTCAGTCCCCATCAGTGTGTTCCTGAATCCAGTACCAGAATCCAGCCCCTGAACACAGCTCCCGTCTGCTGCGGGGCCCAGGCTGGGACTCCCCCAGTGCCTGCTCCACAGCATCAGTGGTGATGGTGATGGAATTACCATCGGGGGGGTTGGGTTTGATACTGGTTTTGTATATATTTGTACATATTCTAGCAAAACGGTACAAAGGTTCCGGAAAGTCAGTCTGGTAGATTGGAAACACCAGCCTTACACTGGGCTCTCCATGTGAATGGGCACATAGATGCCACTTGTCCTTGCAGCCAATGGTGGGTGGATAATGTCACCACAAGGCAATCAATTCAGGAATTTTCCAGTCAGCAGAGAGAAAGACATTTGCTCTTCTTCTACACAATCACACATATCATCTGAAGGTACGTGCCTAAAATGGATATAGAATTATTCACCAGAAGGAAAGATTTTTCTCCAATGACTACAGGAACTTGGCAGGATGTCGTCATTTCAGGGCAGAGTGTAATGAACCCCATTTCCCAGTGTGAATAGGCTGTGGGACATCAGCTACAAATCGCCCACAGACAGTGATACGGATACATGGATGAGCCTGGCCCTGCCTCCAGGAGCAGCAAGTTGTAGCAGGAGACAGAGATCACAGCAGTAACACAGCTGAGATGGCAAAATGAATGGGTAGCATCTAACCAAAAACTGGATTTAGGGTGAGAGCTGGTTATGCTGGATTCACTTTTATGTTATGTTATTTTAATTTTTGATCTATGGAGCACCTCTGAAACGGACTCTTTTTTCCTACACCTCTACTTGTGGTAGCATGTTGGAGACTACTTGGAATTTCCTGAGATATTTATTGTTTTGTCTACTTTTAGCGTTGGATATGAGAGTGAATCACAGATTTGGCTGGAAGAAGGGACATTGATATTTTAGGTCTTTAAAAATTATCTCTGAAAACTAAGAACATAAATTAAATACATATCTTCTCATTGTGAAAGTGTAAAAGGTTCAAAGACATACAAATGCACATCACTTCTCCATGTGGATTTTGTAAGGTTTGAGCATATTTTGCTAGCAAAAGGAAATTTTAGGAAAGGGATTGTATATTTAAGTGATGAATCTGTCTGGGAACTCCATGGGAAGTTGTTTGCATTTAAGAGCTTCTATTCATGGGAATTCTAAAAGAAAACAACAACAACCTCTTAAACTTTTAGGTTTGAAATATGCATTGTTTTTTTATCTGATGGATTTTCATACTTTTTTTTCCCCACTGGCTGAATAGGCATGAGTATGTCACAGTTTCAAGAAGCTTAGGGGGTTTTAATCAAATGTCTTCAGTTGATACTGTTACAGCATAAATTTTTCTGTGAAAGCAGTAAAAATTCAAACTCTGTCTGATTTTAAAAGGGTTGTCATTTATTAGGAAAGAGTTATTCTGAAGTCCACCGAGTGTCTGGGTAGTTGTTTTCATTTCTTTAGTTGGTGTAAAAGCACTTTTAGGGAAGAGTATTGTATGTGGAAATGTGAAATCTAGTGTATGTACTTTTCCACTAACACAACATCTGCATTTCCTTGCTGCAAAAACTGCTGTCAATGCAATGTACTGGAATAGTGAGATGAAGAATGCAAACAGGCCAAACTTCTGTAATAACAGAGACTGTTAAATAACAATGAAATAGTCTTATGTTCCCTCGTGTCTTTCCAACAAAATATTTGTGATTTTTCTTTTTTTTTTTTCATTATTTGTTTCAGTTCTAGTGAAGAACAGTGGATGAAAGAGTATTCACAATATTGTCTCCAGCTGCACACTGGCTTTGTCTCTGGAACGCTTGGTAAAATGGGCTTAGGAACAGTTTTCTGAGATGTGCGAGTACTGTATGGCGCTTCAATTGAGTTGACTTTATCTATAAACTTCTCTGAGACCTGTGAATCACCTATATTCATCAAACATCTTGGATCCCTATATAGAAGAAGGGAGACCTGCTAAAATTAATTTGCCTCTTCTAAAGTCAGGGAAGAGAGATCACGTTGCCTCATGCATTAGCGTCGCTCTCATGGGAGCTGTAGTGATGATCTGTTGTTCATACGACTTAAAGCCATCTGCCATGGGTACCCAAGGATGTTTTCTATGCTGGTAGTCTACCACAGGGAAACAGAAGGAAAAATAGCTTTTTCACCAACGGCTGCTTTGCACTTCCATGTTAATGATGCGTGATGCACCTCGGGAAAGCTGATAACGTGGGAATAAGGTAGGACTGTTTGATTAAGAAGTCACATATGGAGTCATCACCTTAGGACCCCTCCATCTAGAGAATCTCATGTTTTGAATCTCATCAAGAGCCATATTACGTTGTAGGAGTGCCAAGATTAATATACATGTTGGGAATATCCAGCTAAGGCAGGGAACGAGCACAAACTGCTATCTTGGTACGTTTTGGAAATAGTACAGTTGTAAGCTAGGCCCCTTCATTTTTATTTGTAATGTTTCCAGCTTGAGCTGGCACTTTGCTATGAAAATAAAATCTGGCTGAGCCAGTCAAAACCCCCTTGGCTTGCTGGTAACTGTAAATAGATGCCATTTAATGTAGAACACCGCAACTGGGTGTTTGCAGGTGTTCGTACACAACTTGTGTTTAATTAATGACATAACAAAAGCAAATAAGAATTCAGACTTTCTATTTTAAATATATTCTGATAAATAGGAGTGTATGACTGTTGAATAACAACTATTTGTGGAGTGCTCAACTGGCTTTCCTTTTAAATCTGCTAAGGGTTATTGTTCATTATTTCTGTTTCCTCTGCTCAACTGGTATCTCATTTTTTGCTATAAACAGGTACCATATGCTCAAAGGGCTGATGGGCTTCACTGTGCTTATGTGATGTTGTTGGTTCAGAGAATTGTAAACCAGAAATGTCTGCAGTACCATGTCGCGCAAACTTTGTGGATTTGAATTTTAGACTCCGGTAGTTCTAATGCGTTTATGAATTTACTTTAAAAAAAGAAAGCACAAGAATATTCAGTAGTAAATGTCTTCTTGATACTGAAATGTTTCAGTGAGTAAGAACAAAAACAAAGAAATTGAATAAACCAAACATATTATTACTGATTCACTTCATGCTACTCAAATTACACAAAACAATTAACAGGGCTGTAAATGTTCTTTTTCTGTATTTCAATACATTGCTAAATGTCTAACCGAAGTCTGAAATTTCTGCTCGTTCTCCTCTGGATGATTCTTCTCCTCTGTCTCTCGTCTGTCTGTCTCCTCTCCAGTAAACAAGCACAGCACAGACAGATGAGGATCTTCCCAAGCAGGACAGGGATGGGTCTCAGTGCAGGCTGAGGGCAGTGGCACCAGCTCTATGTGCAGGCAGGTCATCCAAACCATGACTGCTGGGGGAGAGGGGTATGGATGGGCTGCTGCCTGCACTGCCTGTGTAAGAGCCCAGAAAAACAAATACAAGCCTGGCAGTGGTAGGACTCACAAGCACCAGCTCCTATTTCTACTTCTGGCTTCTTTCCATACGGTTTCCATGGGAGGAAGGGTCCCAAATGGGGCTTGATGCTGCCAGCATCAGCTACCTCCAACATTAAGTGGTTACCCTTGTGCTAAGCTACCTTCTCTCCAGTGGCCAGCAACATCTTTGGGGCAGAGGCAGCTACATCAGGAAACTCAAGGAACATCTCAAGGGGATCAGTCTTTCTACTGTGACCCCTATCAGCTCTGGGCAGCTGGCTGCATTGCAGTGGAACCAGTGCTGGGCTGGCAGTGGTGCTGGCATGGGCACCAACCTGGCCCCAGACCTGGCCCCTGCTCTGGTTTCTGTACTCTGCCAAGACAACCATTTGCAGGGCCACATGGTGAATGAATCTGGGGAAGGCATCCAGGGTAAAAATAAGCCTTATGTGGCTCGTTAAATTGTACTTCTGTGGGCTGGGACAGGAATCCGAGGCTAAAGGTGGGGGAGACAACAGAAACACCTTGTGATAGTGCTGCCATTGATTGAAACATCTGTGACCAGAGTCCTGGTTATCAACTTCATGAGGCAGAGTGTCAGCACCCAGGGAGCTGGCGCCTTATTGTGCGCAAGCTCTTTGGGAGAGCTTTCAGCACCGTACAAGGATTCACTCTCCAACAGCAGGGATTAATGATTCTTAACAAACCACAGTCACTTAGACAATGCACTGAAAATGTCCTACTCCAACTTTGCAATTTTTCCCCCCCGGAGGAGTGCAGAGGATTAAACTGGAACCACCACAGAAGCTAAAAGGTGTGGGGCTTGGCTTTGAAAGACACTGGGGAGCTTCAGTAACTTTGCGATCCTTCATTTGAGTTGCATTGCATAATCCTCCACACTGAACACAAGAGCCTTGCTCCCTACAAGGAACCAAATGTTGTTAGTATGCATAACAGGGCTACTAGTAGTTGAAGAAAGTAGCTAAAGAAATGAACCCCGTGAGAATTTGCATTTTCTGATAGCTGAGGTTGCCCTAACTGAATTAGCATTTTAGAAGTTACACTGGGATAATCCATGTGGTAGTTAATTTCTATGTTCTACTGCTCTGGCAGTGTAAATCCTAGTAAATTAATTTCTGTAATGCTTCAGAAGATTTTTTCAGACATTTCCTTTCTCATTCATATTTAATGAAGTCTGAAAATTTACATTTAGGGTATCTGTGTAACTTTCTCAATCTTTTACTTGTGGGCAAAGGCAACCCCAGCTATGATGTTTAAACAGAAGGCTATAAAGAAATAAATATACTTCGTCAACTCTAGTCTGTATTTAACCGGCAGACCACTTTTCCTTAGATGGATTATCTCCAATTCTGCTTTTAAAATATCTGTTTTCCTGCTTGAGACTAATGTTCATGGACAAATCATTAAAGTGTTTTAAGAAACATTTTGCTGCGGTGGTAGCTCTGTTTTGAACGCAGAATTTTGCAGGGATATGGGTTAGAAGAAACTCTTTTGCTGAGTCTGTTTATACCTTCTTACTTAATGCATTGTCTTGGGGAAGCTGCAGTCTTAGGTGGGATGCAGCTGTGATTGCAAGAGGAAAAGAGGGAATTCAAAGATATGCAACTGATTGTGAATCGCATGGATGCCTGCATACTGAGCACCATAAGAAAAACATTCTGCGTCCATCCTATTTTTCTTCAAAATTTGCCCAAAGTGCCTGAAAAAGAGAACAATAAACTAAAATAATTACCCAGTAGTTACATCCAATCTCTTTCTACACTGATTTTTGATCCTCACCTATCAGTCTCCTAGTTCATCAAAGGGTGGGGTTATAGTTGTGCATCACACGCCTTATTTATACTTGGACAAAAGAGGCATAATATCAGTGAAATATTTTGGACACTACCTGTATGTAAATCACTTGGAAAGAATATAAAACAAATGAAAGTGGAGGGCCTTAGAATGAATGTTTGCTAGGTAAAAAAATAGCTTTCTCCTGCAGAGTCATAAACTCTGCATTTCTCTTTCATAACTTCATTTATGCAATTATTCTAGCTGGAAACTGCTAAAATCTGCAGAGAACCATTAAAACTTCATCTCGGATTCATTCTTGTGCAGTGTTATTAAACACTGACATACCCCAAATGCGAGAACTACAGAACATTTTTTCTCAGAGAATGACCAAACCTCTAGGGATAAAAATAATTTCTGCTGATAAACAAAGCTGGATGTTCCATCTCCACAAGATTTTAGTCTTTATTTGCAGTCTTTCTAATGGAGAAAAATATGTTTAACAACCATTCTACATTCACACTGCCATATATTTCTGCCTAGGAAAGATGTCAGAGGGAAGTGATGCCTCTCCAGCAGTGCAGTAGGGAACAGTACATGACTGAGAGGAAGCAAAGTGAGAGGGAAGGCAGGGGCTATGAGAGGAAAAAGGGGAGCTGTGTGAAAGGTTGATTAGGAAAGAAATATCACTTTGGGGAAAATCATGAGAGAAGTTTACAGTTGTTGGCAATAGGCTAAAAGGCAGGCATGGATTTAATGAGTAGGACTAGACTGAGTTCATTTACAAAGAAGGAAAAAGTAAGAGTTAATGGTATTTCAGGAGGACAAATGCGACAAAAGAGAGAACTCTTCCCTAGATGTCAATGAATAAGCCTGGAAGCAGAAAAAGAAGATGAATAGCAACAACGAGTAAGGCTTGAGAAATACTTTAGGCACATTTTTCCCCTTGTAGTGGATTCATAGTAATTTTTTTGATTAAAAGTTAACTGCAATATTGACTTTTCTGTTCTAAAAATAGAAATATTATTTAATAAATTTCCAGTAGGATTGTAGACTAGATCATTCATCTAGTTTAATAGCAATTGTCCAGAGCTATAGAGACTAACACACTGACACCTTACGTCTCTAAGAGTTTGTTGAAGTGCTTTACACGGCATTTGAGGTAGAGAAGCTGGCACCTCTGTCTCTCTTCAATCAGTTGCCCCAACAAAAGTTTATGCAAGAAAAAAAATAAGCATGGTCAGGCATTTCTGTAGGCTGAATGCTCATGAAGATTCTCTATATTCTTGGCAATTTATATACTCTTAGCTAGAAGGCTCACCAGAGGGGACTACTTATATTCTCTTCAAAGAGTGGTATAATAAAGCACTGTCATTTTTGTAATGAACATTTTGAAATGTATTGTCAAAAAGAATAATTGTTTGGCAAACCTTCTGAGAAGATAATATTCTCAAAAATGTCCCTTCTTGCAGGGAGTTTAATGAAACTCTTGATGTTTGCCTTTATTGACCCAATTTAATCAAATCTTGTACTTCCCCTTTTATTGATTAAATTTTCAATAGAAAACATTACAGCTGATGATCAATGGTTGTAATTTAGAAATTAATTCTTCCCAGGCTGCATAAGTCAGAGGTGTCACTGCTGTCCATGTTGTCCCTGTGCAGTGGGTACGGTAATTGGTCATGTGTAATGCGGTCAGAAACAAAAAAACCCAAACATTTTGTTTGCTTTGTAAATGCAGAGGATATTGTCAGGGCCCTGAGGGCACTAATGGGCTTTAATTGCCCTGAGCAGCCTCACTTAGATTCCCCACTCCCTGCTTATGGCCCAGGTGCTCTAACTGAGCTTAGGGTTTGGTTGGTGATCTGTGGGGTGGGGAGGGTTTCTTATCTCCAGCCTGGTCTTCTGAATTTGTTGTTGTTGTGGTGGTGGTGGTTTCCTGGGTGGACCTGAGATCTGGCTTGTTTCCTTGCTGTGTATGCTGAGGGCAGGACTGTTGCTGGTTCTGTTGTGTCAACTCCACTCAGGTACTGTGGGGACTATGCTTGGTGATGTGGGGTCATCCCCATTCCTGCTGCTCCCTAACAAGGGTGATCCCTTAGAAAATGGGTCTTTTTAGGGTGGCTTACAAGTTCTAAATAGATGGAAAT